>JAOBAY020067319.1:0-12140 GCA_025331085.2 Zoanthus sociatus | reverse complement strand
GCACTCCATGTGCGATCTGATTTGCACGAGGACGTTATTGCATTGGAAACGAAACCATAAGCGCAGCGAATGACACAGGAATGTCTAAAGCCCACTTGTTTACCAGGTTTGCACTCGTTACTTGTAACTTTCGGATATTGGACGTTCAAAACATCAGTGTTACATTTGATTGCTGAAAAAAATATTTATTTCAAATTATTTACAGATTTTAACATTTCTTGTGCGATGTGCCTGCGAGGTTAATAAGGTCTAAGGAGCTCTGTTCAACTACCCGACCCAGTTTAATTTGCCGAGATTTTAACATTTTAATGACCCTAGCTTCTTCAACAATAAAGCTGACTCAGTTTTGCATCTGAAAAGGGGCTATATCGCGACTATTTTGTTTTTTGGGTCATCTTTTCCTAAAGTTGTTACTTCATGGTTTTACTTATGCACAAAATGTTCCTGGCGAACTGTGAGGTGAATATCTAATGAAATGTCTTAAGAAAGAGCAACCCATTATAGCATTAAGATAGCATCAAAACTTGAAACGGTTGGCCCAACTTTTTTTAGTCTGCGTAGCTAGAGGCTTGTGAGAAAGCAAAAAATGTTGAATATCCGGGCAAAGATGGAATGGTGGGAGATAAGAAAGTTACTGGGGTGGGTGGGTCGTTCCTTTAGCCCTCCCCCTAACCTTAATATTTTTTGTAAGTCTCTTGCACACATCCAACGTGGCGCCGATGTTAATAAATTTTTCGTCCTAACAACAAGACGGTCAGCTACACAGGCTAATTTTTCAAGTTTCAATCCATTTCCATCCTTGCCATCCGTTGCTAGCAACAATGACAGGAACAGAATAATCGTCATAATAAAATTATAGCTTTAAATAAGATCATTATTTTTGGAATTTAGTCGAGAGCAGGACATATTAAGAGGTTTAAAAAGATGCTAAAATAGCATGGCTTGGGCCCTTCAAAATGTCGGTAAAAAGAGAACCAGTGTCTGTTGAAGGCGACCTTTGTTTGTACCCAGAGCTACAGAGTGTCATTACATGAGCAATTACATTAAACAAAATGTACCGGTAGTTATAAAGTAAAGTTATTAATATTTTACTCACTGCAAATACTGAAAATTGGATACTAGCTACCCACAATAACCATAAGGGCTAGAAGCTAGGCAGCCATTATTATGAATATGACATATAATGTAATAAGTGGAAGGTCATCTACAGGAACATTGAAATAAACACACACAGACAAAAGAAAGACCAATAAGGGCGCACTAGGCAAGGCAAGAATGAGCAAATAGGTGACCAAGCAAAAGATTTGATATATCATCGGTGGTAAGTTACAATAACTTACCACATATTAAGTTCATGACAATTGGATTATTAGATTATCAACACACAGAGTATTAATAAATAATAATACACAATAATACATTCGTTGTAATATAGTAGTTGCTGTCTATAAAAGAGTAGTAGTTAGTATTGAAGCAAGTTTATTTTCTTCAGATTTTTTTAAACAGATTGAGTTGAAAGCTAATTTCAGGTGAGTTATCTCCATTACATTACAGGGAAATTATTTAACTTTAATTTCTCATTTCTTTTAGCAGAAACTTGTTTTTTATACATAGAACTTCTGGTCTTATATAGTCCTTTAGATTCGTAGGGTAGAGTCATATGTTAAGGCGAGTTTGAAAATAGTTATGGGGGTCTGAAGGATAACAGCAGACAATGGTGGTGAATTTGCTCTTTTCAACTGAGATTTTAAATTCTGTAGTGCAACCGATTGAGAAAATTTAGAATCTTTCCAAGCAAATTTGAGAGCTGATGTAAGTAAAATGTAACAAAGTTTTCCATTAATGTGCCATATAACTTGTCTCTTCCTTTTACTGGTTTTGTATCACTGTCACTATCAACACCACTATCACCATAACCATTCTCACCACACACGATCCACAGTACTTTTTTCATCATTATTATTACCATCGTCAACACCGTTATTACCATCACCATCACCACCAGCACCGATACCATCACCATCATCACCACCATCATTATCACCATCACGACCAGCACCAACACCATCATCATCATCACCGAAATCAACATCACCATCGTCATTACCACCGTGACCGCCACCATTATCACCATTATCAAGACCACCACCACCATTGTTACCACCATTGACACCACTACTATCACCATTTGTTCCACTATCACAGCCACCATCACCATTATTACCATCAGCAACACCACCTTCACCATTATTACTACCATCAACACCATCCTCACCATTATTACTATCAACACCACCATCACCATTGTTACCACTATCACCACCACCTTCACCATTATTACTACCATTAACACCACCCTCACCATTATTATTAAAATCACCACCACCATCACCATTATTACCACCATCACCACCACCTTCATCATTATTACCACCATCAACACCACCCTCACCATTATTACTACCATTGCCACCACCCTCACCATTATTATTAAAATCACCACCATCATCACCATTATTACCACCATCACCACCACCTTCATCATTATTACTACCATCAACACCACCCTCACTATTATTACTATCATTGCCACCACCATCACCATTATTGCTATCATCAACATCACCTTCACCATTATTACCACCATCACCACCACCTTCAACATTGTTACTACCATCAACACCACCATCATCACCATTATTACCACCGTCACCATTATTACCATCACGAACACCACCCTCAACACCACCTTCAACACCACATTCACCACTATCATCATCAACACCACCATCACCACCGTTATTACCCCTATCACCACCATACCCATGTACCACTATGAATATTGTTATAAGTTTCACTGTCAGTTTCATTGCTACTGTCATTATCATTGCCACTGATCAATTCGTTCAGATAATTTCCTATAGTTGCGTTCATATATGTATATATGAGGTCAACTCAGCCAAAACATTACTGTCGTCGGTATTTCTACAGAAACAGTGGAGTCCGAAACGTCAGTTTCACATTCTTTCTTTTACCATACCGTGTAAAACCTATCTATTTGTAAAACCAAAACATTACAGTAGGAAGGTAATAAACAAATACAACAGTTTGCACTGGTTATTTGAACAATACTTACGGTCACACCTCGATCCCGCGTATCCTGGTTTGCATACACATGAGTATCTACCGTAAGTGTTTATACACCAAGAACGCTGTACGTTGCAGCCACCATTCTTATTAAGACATTCATTGCAGTCCGAGTATTGTATTGTCTGGGAAGAGGGACATGGATAGCCGCCATTTAGGGGAGGTATGCAACTCCTAGTTCTGATGCGAAGTCCCTTACAATTTGCAGATGTCCATGATGACCACGACGTCAATTATCCGTGTCTAACTGTCAGTCGGAGAGTTAAAATGTAAGGTTATTAAAAACTAATGTTAAAACCTAATAAAACCCAAATCATATCCATAGTCGGTCGTATAAAATTTAGACATACACTCTATTTAAAAATGGCGGCGATTTAAACATTATTCTAAGCTTCATCGGCAGAGGGGAGTGCTAAATGTTATCCACTTGTGTTGTGCAACTTATTAGTAGGTAGGCTCCATTGGCAGAGAGGAGTGGTACACATGTTATCGGCTAGTTTTGTGCATTTTACCAGTAGGTAAACTTTATTGGCAGAGGGGGATGCTACATGTTATCCACTTGTGTTGCGCAACCAATTAGTAGGTAAGCTTTATTGGCAGAGGGGAATGCTACATGCTATCCACTAAAGTTGCGCAACCTATTAGTACAGTAAGCTTCATTGGCAAAGGGGAGTGCTACATGTTATCCACTAAAGTTGCGCAACCAATTAGTAGGTAAGCTTCATTGGCAGAGGGGAGTGCTACATGTTATCGACTAGTTTTGTACATTTTACCAGTAAGTAAACTTCATTGGCAGAGGGGGATGCTACATGTTATCCGCTAGTGTTGCGCAACTTATTAGTAGGTGAGCTTTATTGGAAGAAGGAAGTGCTCTAGCTTTCATAAGATTCGCTACATCACAAACAAGTTTACGACAATCATATAAAAAGTATAGTTTGGTAAAAATACAACAAAAAACAGAAAAAAAAAACAGGTGTTACGCAAAGATTATATTTCACTACTATTTGCTAGCAACCTCAAAGATTGCTCCACTATTAAAATGTTATCGGTCTTGTCAGCGTATGTCTCAGTTTTGAAAATAGGAACTTTTGTTGCCAATGAGCAAGGTTTCGCCGCCGGACTAGCGGACTAGCATGTTTCACAAAATCAGATGAAACCTGTTGACCTGGAAAGTAAAAACAAACAATGCGACATTTTTGTAACGGTCCAGTTCAAGATTGCTCACAGTATCCCATTTTTGGAACTTTTAGTATGCTATAAAGGGATAATTAAAAAGTCGAAAACCATCGAAATTTCTCGTGTGGGAATTAGTTCGAGGTTGACCCTATTTTGGCAGTAAAATTCCTTGACTACGCTCAACTTAGAGTGCATATTCATCATTTTCGCATTAAGCGCTTGGGCTGCCTGTGAGTGTACATGCGACATGCGTTTATGGCGGGATGATCTAACTGGGTGAAGTTTTCTGATGTCAGATGAGATAAGTTTTTGATAATTTTACCATAAAGTCTGATGTTTTCTCCTTTGACTTATCTGGGTTTTCAAAGGATGCGTTTAGCGACTTTTACAAGAGTTTTGAAAAGCTTTTTTCCATTTTTAGGCGGAAATTATCGAGACGAAACGAATTGTGCTGACTGGCAACGAGTCACATGGCGACTTGTCAAATTCGAAGTGAAACCACGTCACGAAACAAGAAGTACGCCAGGATGCTGAACTACATTTTGAGTTTGTTAAGTTTCCATTTCTGAACTTTTCTGTTAATCACACCTTGATTACTTGTTAAAACTTTTCTCGATCAATTGAAAACTTTTGTTGCGCTTTTAAATGTTTTGCCATTAAGACTGAACTTGTTAAATTATCAAGTTACATTATTAATAAAATACATTTTGAGTTTCTTAAGCTCAACTTCATAATTGTCTTTTCAAAATAAAATATTGTGTTTCAAATGTTGTACAATTTTGCAAATATTGTTCGCAAGCTAAATTTGCTTGTCGTGTTTCATTAGCTGGGAAGTTGGTGCTGGCATCTAGCTCACACGGCATCCTGTGTTGGTGTCGGTGTTGGTACCAACAGGGTTGTATGAAGCGTAATATATGTAGTTGGAATACTGCTTGCTTTTATCCTGCCATCCTCCGTCGCTTGCCCACCTGCTTGCTGTGTCTGCTTGCACTTAACTACCGTAGCTTCTCTGCAACCAACTGTCCTGTAGAGCCTTCGCACGGCCCCACTGTTTTTACTAATCTGCAGGGCGCGGGGAGCACGTACGAGCCCCTCAAGGTGACATACAGGCCCTTCGGCGTGTGGATACACTCTGGCAGTCACCAGTTGTACGAATGCCCTTGCCATTTAAGAATGTCGAGCGGAAGAAGCTACCACCACACGCCAACTCAATCTCAAGGGAGCCCAACGGTTGACGCATGGAAAACGGCGGATGACAATCACTCACTGATATTTCAACGCCACCGGGCAAACGGGCTGAAAAAAAAACATGTAACTGCCATCTTTTTTCAACCCGGGCTGAAATATGAATTTGGGCATGCGCATCGATTGTGTGTTCAAAGTAAACAAAGATGGCGGCAAGGTTTCGCTGGGACAGAGATGAGAAAGTGGATAATTTGATACGATACGATACGATGTTTAGCGAATTACAAATCCCAAATGGAGTACAGCAACAGTGATTTCAATGCAAACAAAATAAAACAGTATGAGGCTGTCCGCGAAGCCATGGCTCGGATATATGAATACGAACCGACTTTCTTTGGGCCACCTTGCGTTACTCCATCACCATCACCAGAACAGGTTGAACAGCTCAATGAAAAGGAGTTAGCTGAAACCCAGAAGAGGCGGAAGAATGACAAAGAGCTCATTAGGAAAGAGTACAACCGCGTTTAAGAAAAGCTAAAAGAAATACCGCAGAATCTTGCGACTGCAGTAACAACAGGTTCTAGAAGTGGGAGCGGCAAAATTGTGTTGCAGTTTTTTGATCAGCTGAAGCAGATCTGAGGTTGAAGTCCATCTACAGAGCTTCTGTCGTGTGGTGTAGGTACTGATGATTTTGACAACGAGAATGATATTGAGACTGGAGAGAGGTTGGTGCCAAGTGCAGATGGAAGTCAGTTTGATGGCGACACGAGTATTTCTGAAGTTGAAAGTGTTACTAGTGGCAGCAGTAAAAGTAAGGGCCCTAAGAACAAAAAAAGAGTGGGCGTCAATCCAGCCCCTAAGTTAATCGACAACAAAAGGAAACATATGGAGCGTCAATTGAGTGCATCACAAAGGGACAAGCTTTTAATCAAAGAAGCTAAAGAGGATTCTCAATTCAAGAAAGACATTGGTGACGCAATTCGTCAGTCGAATGAAACTTTTGCACACTCAATGCAGCAAATGAGCATGTCACTGGTGCAAGTGGCCCAAGGGCTCACTCAGTCGTTTGATTTCCTTGCAAGGGCTATGATTAACAAAACCAGAGAGCCTCATTATCAGCCTCCCATGTACCCAACAACGCCCTTGGATAGGCTAAACTAAACAAGGATGCAGGATCCTGCGAGTCCCACGGGGTACCCTCAACCCAGTACATCTTACCAAGATTACATCAGGCATGATGCTACTCCTTTGTCTGTTTCTAATCCTTTTTATGGATATGAAAGCAGCCAAACTGGGAGCAGTAATCAGAGCAAAGATCACCAATTGCAACCTTTGTAAATAACTTGTTTTATTTACATTGTTTCTTTTTTGTGTTAAGATGCTGATTGCCATGTAACTTATGAAGATTGTTATTTAAAAGTTGTATTATTCAAAGATATTATTTAATTTCAAATTGCTACCACAAAATTTCTGGGGTGAACTACAACAATGCAATGGGCAGAGCAAAGATCTGCAATTGCAACCTTTGTAAATAACTTGTTTTATTTACATTGTTCTTTTTTGTGTTAAGATGCTGATTGACATGTAACTTATGAAGATTAGTGTTTAAAAGTTGTGTTATTCAAAGAAATTATTAATTTCAAATTGCTATCACAAAATTGCTGTGGTAAACTACAACAATGGACACGTAAGTAGCCTCCCACACATGACAGGCTGGCATGTATGGTGCTAAACAAAGTTTACAGAAAAAGTGACTTTGTTGGTATTTACAACAAAGAAATGTGAAGTTGTTGCATTCATTTTAAAGAACCACTCAGATGAAACAAAAAGAAAATAATGTGATTAATTGTTTGGTTGCGGTAACTGTTTGTCGATTTCAGTAGTCATCAGGCAAGTTTTGCTGGATGTAATTTGTTAAAGCTGATCGCACATATTCACCCTCACTTGTCACATATGAATTAATATACTGGGTCTGGCACATTTGGCATCTGTTTCTCCTGAATCTGATGTCTTCTTATCTGAACTGTAACCTCTTCTTCATCAAGTAATTTATTGTTCATTTCACAGTAACTGTGGAGAACAAAGCAACTGTAAGCAACTGCTGGGATCAGTTCCAGCTTCAGGTCAACGTTTCGACTTAAGAATCCCCATCGAGTTTTAAGCCTGCCATAAGTACACTCAATTTGATTTCTTACTGAGCGAAGCATGTTATTAAAAGTTACTTCTTCATTAGTGGTACATGACTGATACTCCTTAATACAGAAAGGTGTTAAGGGATAAGCTGGATCCAAAATCAAGTAGTTGGGGATTGCTTCATAGCCGGGTAGAAGTGTGAGAAAAGTTTTTGGAAGCTGGCCTACTTTCATTTTCTGATTGATCACAGAATTTGCAAACACTTTAGCATCATGGACTGATCCAGGCCATTTGCATTCAACACCATAAAGTACCCCTTGCTATCACAAATAGCCTTAATATTGAGTGAGAAAAACTGTTTGTAGCAGAAGTAATCTTGAGAATTTTGAAGGGGTCGTTTCAGAGGTATATGCGTGCCATCAACACAGCCAAATGCTTGGGGCATTCCAAATTTCATTTCGAATTCTATCACTTTTCGAGTTTCTCTTGGATGCGAAATAAGCTGCCAAATCCAGGTTTCTTTTTCGTTGCATCATGTTCCAAGCCGCTACCTTCCCAAATAGTTGGAAATTTAAAGCAAGCGAAAAATTGCGAAAAAAGCTTTGCACCTATCTTGAACAATTTCAACTTCGGCGCCATTTTAAGCAAATAACGCTTCCCGGCAAGTTTTCCCGCCCAATTTCAAATTTCGCGCCCGGGCTGAAATTCGTCATATAATCGGACAAAATTTCAGCCCGGTGGGCGGAACAAAATTTCAGCTCAGGCTGAAACTCGCCATGTAATCGGGCCCTTAGACATGACATTTCTGCATGATATATTTTATTTATTTTAATATTTATCTGTATATCTATCGATTCATTTATTTTCTATAGTATACTTCCAAATACAATCAAACATAAATAAAATGTAAAAAGTATGTTAAAGCAAAAAACTATAATATTTATATTGTTATTTAGATTGTTTTGAACTTGAAATTTTTCATTTAATTTGCTTTTCAATTAGCACTATCTCGTGTTTTGGTTGTAGCCTCGCTTCCATGTTGTGCTCAAATAGCCGTCAAAGTAGTTAAAAAAAACTCATTTTTACCCTCTTCCCCTCTTGGGACTTTTTGGCACTTTTGATATGTTGTAAGGCATATAATTCTGCATCGAAAACCATTGACAAACCTTCTGTTGCAATTAGTGGCAGGTTGAGATAAATAATTTCCCTAGATTGACTAGCAGTGTTCAATAATATTAAGCTCTCAAAATAGCCAAAAAAAGTACGGACCACCCGACATTCTCCGACTCTGGCTTATATATTTTAAAGTAATTTTTAATTTTGACCCATGATATTTCTTTAATTATTTAAGAAAATTATTCAGTCATTTCTGATCACTGCTGCAGTAGCCCAAGCTAGTAGTAAACTACCTAGTTTTTACATATTTTTACAGTATACCAGTGCCTTTTAAAACTAGTTAGAAATACGACATTTACGTTCTCCAGGCGTGTGTGGTGTACTTACGTTGACAAGTAAAGGTGTCAAGATTCCTGCTCCACGAGCTATCTGATTTGCACTTGGACATTATTGCATTGTAAGTGAAACCATCAGCGCAGCTAATGAAACATGCATGTTTAAAATCCACTTGTTTACCAGGCTTGCACTCGTCACTTGTAACTTTCGGATATTGGACGTTCAGAACATCAGTGTAACATTTGATTGCTGAAAAAGATATTTATTTCAAATTATTTACAGATTTTAAAATTTCTAGTGTGATGTGGTTTGCGCGGTTGATAAGATCTAAGGTCATGGGTTCAAACCGTCCAGCCCAGTTTAATTTGCCGGGATTTTAACATTTTTGTGACCGGACTTTTCTTCAACGCCGAAGTTGACTCAGCTTAAAGGGGCTATGTCACGACGATTTTAATTTGTTGTTCTGGGTCAGTTTTCCCTAAAGTTGTCACTTTGCGGTTATTTTTACTTATGTACAAAATGTTCCTGACGAGCTGTAAGGTGAATATCTAGTGAAATGTTTTAAAAAACTAGCAACCAATAATACGTTTTTTGGTATTTAGATAGCATCAAAGCTTGAAAAAATTAATGTTGGCCAAAAATTTTCTAGCCTGCGTAACTGTCAATCTTGTGAGAAGGCGAAAATCGTTGAAAATCTGAGCAAAAGACTGGAGAGCGGTTAGAAAAGTTACTGAGGTGGGTGGGGTGAAGGGAAAGGGTCTTATCCCTCCAGCCTTAATATTTTTTCTCGCAAGTCCCTCGCACTCTGCAAATGTGGCGCCCAAATTTTCGAATTTTCAAGACGGTCGATCCATTTCCACTATCCTTGCCATTCGTAGCTAGCAAGAAATGATAGGAACACAATAAACGTATTAATATATTCTTAAATAATTTGGAAGTTTAAAAAGATGCTAAAATAGCATGGCATAGTTTCTTCGAGATGTTGGTAAAAAGAGTGCCAGTGTCCATTGAAAGCTAACCTGCGAGAATTAAAATCCCATCTACAAAAGAAAGGAAGGAGGAGGGAGGAAGGGGAAGTGAAGAGAGTGGGGTTGAAAGCTGTCATTCGCTAGCGCTAGAGAAACCGTTAGTGTTGTCTTCAAGTGCCGATTGGTTCATAAAGGATTTAGCTCGGCTTTTAATATCTATATTTCATTACACATTAAAAAAATAAGTTCTCTCAGGTGAGCTACCTCTATTACATTACAGAAAAATTATTAACTCAACGACGTTCTCATATTTTAGCAGAATTTTTTTTAATACTCAGAACTTCAGGTTTTATATAGTCCTATTAGATTCGTAGGCTAGAGCCATAATTATTATGTTAAGGCGAGAATGAAAAATGGCTATGTGGAAAGAACCAGATGTAACATGTAACAAAGTTTTCTAATAGTGTACTGTACTACATGTCTCTGATAAGGCACCACTATCACTATCAACACCACCATTGTCACCATCACCATCATACCCACCATCAACACCATCATCACCATTATTACCATCATTAACACCACCATCACCATTATTACCACCATCACCACCACGTTCACCATCGTTACCACCATTAACACCATCACCATCACCATTATTACCCCCATCACCACCACCTTCACCATTGTTACCATCAATAACACCACCATCATCATTATTACCACCATCAACACCATCATCACCATTATTACCCCCATCACCACCACCTTCACCATTATTACCACCATTAACACCACCATCACCATTATTACCACCATTAACACCACCATTAACACCACCATCACCATTATTACCACCATCACCACCACCTTCACCATCGTTACCACCATTAAAACCATCATCATCACCATTATTACCCCCACCACCACCATTATTACCACCATCACCACCACCTTCACCATTGTTACCATCAATAACACCACCATCATCATTATTGCCACCATCAACACCACCTTCACCATTATTACCACCATTAACAACGCCATCATCACCATTATTAACACCATCAACACCACTACCAACATTTTCATCATCAATATACCTCCATCACCACCTCAACCACCATGACCATTATTATCACTTTCACTATCACTTTTACTGCTAATGACATTATCATTGTCACTGCGCAACTCCTTTCCGATAATATCCTCTAGTTGCCTTTGTACATGCAAGGTGAAATCAGCCAAAACATTACAGTATGAAGGTAATAAATAAATATAACAGTTTGCACTGATTATGTGTACAGTACTTACGCTGACAATCTAATCCGGCGTAACCTGGCCTGCATTTACAATAGAAGCTAAGGTTAGTGTTTACACACGATTGACGCTGTACGTTGCAGCCACCATTATTAACAAGACATTCATTGCAGTCCAATTTATCAGTTAAGTCGCCGGAGGGGCAGGGTCTGCCGCCATGTTTGGGACCTTCGCATTTTCTAGTTCTGATGCGATATCCATTATCTGCACAATCGTATTCAGATGTCCATGATAACCATTGCTTCAATATTCCGTCTACAGCTGTCATTTGGAAAGTTAAAATGTAAGGTTGTTAAAACCTAATAAAATCCAAATCATATCCATAGTCAGCCGTATAAAATTTAGACATAAACTCTATTTTAAAAAAGACGGTTATTTGCACATTATGTCTACATTGCAAATATCCCTACTAACCTTGGCCTTGACTAAATCTTTCAAAAGAACATCTTTCCAAAATATAATAATATTCAGGCTTAATTTGATTATAGACAAAAACATCAAAATCGCCGCAATTTTTACATAAGATCCAAGGTGCAGTAGGCAACTTTCAGAAGTTTATCATCTGATACATAATCCACAATATACAGGAAAGGAAAAGAATATGATAGACTGTTACTAAATTGTAAACAAAGAATATATCATGATATGTTCTTAGAAAAATCACTGCTAATTACAAATTAATGTTTTTTACTCGGGCTACCTATGGTAGGCCGAGTCTAGGTTTCGGTTTGCTATCAGTCTATGTATCTATCTATCTAT
>JAOBAY020067308.1:0-12141 GCA_025331085.2 Zoanthus sociatus | reverse complement strand
ACGTCATTTCTTTGCATGTGCTCCTTGGTTCCTCTTTGGCTACCTGTATGTTTGTCGTTTGAACGGTGCGTCGGACACGTATATATAGAACAGTGTAATGTTTAACAACTAAATTTTTTCCAGCTATTTTAGTTATAAATTGCATTAACAGTAAGTGAAAAATGCATCATTGGTAATTTTGAGTTAAAAAAAAAGGAAAGAAAAAAAAGAAAAATAATTAAAATAAAAAAAGGTCAGAACAAGTCTCGAACTAGGTCCGTTCACGCGCGAAAGTCAAAAGTTTTGCCATCCAGCTACGCTCGATATCCGATAGAACAAACTCCCTTCTAATATTGATTACTACTAGTAACTAAACTAAGTGAAATGAATAAAAATATCACCATTTAAACTGACCTGACTCGTAAGAAAATGGTAAAGCTTTGATAAAATTGTCAAAGGTTTTGGGATAAAAATAGATCGTAGTTTCTAATAGCTAACCGTTTATTTATTAATCGTGTTGATAGACTTTGTGAACCGATGTGTTTGTATTTGATGAGAACAATGTACAGATTAAGTGACAGTTTTACGTCCTAAGGCTACACCAAATTGATTTGTTGGGACACGGGTTTTTTTCAAAATAAACGGGTTAGTCGGTAGGAAAAAATCGGAAAAAAAATCATTGAATTTACACACGCCATGTGTCAAACACTGAAATTTCAACGTATTATAAAAAGAAAAAACTTTATCTTTTACGGTCAAATAATAGTCAAAATATTTTGAAAGTATATTTAGTCACATGTTAAAAAAGAAAATTGTTTTGACATTTGCTTGTTTATGTTTTCTCCATGCTAAGACAGAAATCCAAATATTGAAATTAAAATTGAACGATATCACACTTTTTTTTCATTTGGGAAAAAATGAGGGTCAGTCGGATCTGTGCCCCAACACATTAATTTGGTCTGGCCCAATAGTAATACTAGTTGCTCAGTGGCTATTCGCGAGAGTTAACAATAGCAATAACAATACAATAACAATACAATAACAATACAATAACAATACAATACAATAACAATACAATAACAATACAATGACAATACAATAACAATACAATACAATAACAATAAAATACAATAACAATAAAATACAATAACAATAACAATACAATACAATACAATAACAATACAATAAAATTCATCAAACTAAAAGGAAACTAGTTAGGGGAGAACAGAATACCGTTAAGTCCCTTGTTTGAAGTCTTTGCGAGAGATGGCTCGACAACATTAAAATTTTCAAACATTCTAAAATACCTTTATAAGGAAACTATTTAAAGAAGAAAAAACTTCTATTTCTAATAATTATAAAACTCAAAACTAAAAGGAAACTTGTCGGTAAAATATGTTAACAAGTCCCTTGTTTGAACTCAATGCCAGAGATAGCTTGATTAATAACTCTATAAAGAAACTGGAGACTTTATATTTCTAGCACAGGCGTTGTGTTGGTTTTAGAATCGGAGAGTGCGTGACACAAGTTTCCGTGGATGTGATGTTTTAGCTATTGCTAATAATTAATATTAAATAGGGTACTAACAATAGATCATGATTTGTCAAGTCTGGGTTCCTCCTGAACGTCGGACATGATGCGATTAACTATAATATCGCATATCGCCTTGTGTCTTTTACAACTGCCATTTAGAATATTAGCTTCGTGTTTCGAGTGTTGTTTTCGTAGTAGTGGCAGTCGATAAGTGATGCCAAGATTCGGAATGCAGACTGGTTCAAGTCGTCTACGCATTCCTTTTGGGATTTGTAACTGATCAATCGCTTTCCCTACTGTGTTTTGTCCATCTTTTGCTCATTCGCCACCACAACGACGACTGTTTGTTTTTGTCGAGCTTTTCTGCTGTTCTTAGTTGTAGTTTATTTGCTTTTTTCGCGATTTTTAACTCGCGCTGTATTCCAAGTGAAGCGGTCTGCTGTCGAAGTTCCTCAACCTCCTTGCGTAAGTGCAGAATGTATTTCTCGGTTTCGTATTTTGGCTGGTATAGTTTTAGAGGTGGTCTAGCCTCATTTGAACCTGCTGCTTCTGATACAGTAGGAAAAGAAAATATAGTCACCATTCTTCGGTTGCTGGCCTCGGAGTTTGTATTTATTTGCCGGAAAACTAATCTTTCTGCTTTTTTCTTTTTAGTATGACCGGTATTTTTAACTTGCTCTGAAAACTTCGCTTTCTCTCCTGATTTAGAGCTCTTCATTATGCTTTTAACCCCTAAGTTAGCCATTATTTGTAGATTTTTTCATTAACATAAGTAGCGTAAGCCGCTAGTAGGTTTTAGGACATCGCAAAAACACTAAAAATGTTGTTTGCCAACCTGTGATTGTTGTAAGGAGTATTGTCGTAGAGTGTCGTCAGGATTTCTCGCTCTTCCTATGTTCCAGTTTTTTACATTTCCTGAGTGCCTGTATAGAGCTCCGTAATAATTGGACGAGATTCTCGAACGGTTGTTAAGAGACGGCTTTAATTATTCTGTGTTGCAAAGTTAAGAGTTTTTTTAAAAATCGTCCTAAGTCAATAGACAAGGTTTGTTTGTACAAGCGTTCCAAAGTTGTTACTTTCATTGGAAGAAAAATTGGTCATTTTTTTTGTTTTGTATTTAAAATTGCTATGAGTAGTACCAAATTAATACAACGGTTGGGTGATTGTTGTGTAATAATTGAGCGATAATTAACCTCAGGGTGTTTGCGCGTGGCACAATAGCGGGAGACATTACTAAAAGCTTCAAATTTAATTAATGTTTTTCTACATTAGGTTTTAGCTGAAGTGACAAATATTGAAAACTAAATTTACTAAACTTTTAGTTTCAAGCGTTGGCTTTGAAAAAATCAAGTATAACCCTATCAGAAACCTTTACACAGGCAACCCAATTTAGTTTCTTATTTACTGAAATTTATGCCCTCACCGCAAATGAGTGAGATTGAAATTACTAATTGCTAGTTCTTCATTTTCAGTTTGTTTTTATTATCTCCATTCATAGTTCAAACTAGTAGTTGCTATTGCTAAGTGCCAACGAGCAATAGAACATTTTGTAGCATTTTGGTTTGCGTATTAAAATGTTCTTATACGGCAGCCTTCATGGGTTCTGACACTTGTGAGATAAAAAGTCTTTGATAAAATAAGCCGCAGTTTGTTCATTGAAAATGGTTCTTGCTGTGATTGGCGGACGTGGTTGGCGCAGTTGGTAATCTTGATCTCTGCGTTCCAACCACAAGGTCCCCAGTTCGATCCCGGGGTAGGTAAATGAGTACCAGCCTCTGCTGGGAGCTAACCTGCAAGGGATTAGTGTCCTGTCCAGGGAGAGTCAAAGACTCTCATCGTCCGCTTAACACTACAGAAACTGGAGATAAGCGCCGGCTCCATGGGCCACTAGGCTAGTAAAGGATTTAGCTAGCATGTGACTGGCTAACACAAAATCTATTGTTACTATACCTTATAACATAGACGGCAAAATTACTCGGTGCTGATTGGCTCACGAGGGAGGACTTTCTTCTTTTATTAAGGGTGAAATTACTTGGTGTTGATTGGCTCACGAGGGAGGGCTTTCTTCTTTTATTAAGGGTGAAATTACTTGGTGCTGATTGGTCGCTGCTTTGGGAAATATGTTGCTTTGGCAACAATGGCTTCGCGGTTTGCCGAAGTTGATGAAAAGGGAATTATAGACTTTCTTTTGAAGTACTTGAGAAAAGTTCTCTTTTTCCTGGCTAAATTTTCTTGCCTGAAAGCAGTTGAATGAATTTGCCTACTAAAACTTGATTTGCATACAATGCTATACTTGTCTTGATCTAATTGGTTTAAAAGAAAGCACGCGAAGAAGTTTGCTCTTTATGTCATAAACATGTAATCACATGGTTCCTCGTAAAATTAAGAATTGATTTCACGTGTGTCATCAATATTTTCCAAATTTTGGAAAAAAGTGACAACACAAGTGAAATCAATTCTTAATTTTAAGTAAAATTAAGGACTAATTGACTAATTTCAAGCGTGTTTTCAAATTTTGGAAAAAAAAAATTGAAAATACGCTTGAAATTAGTCCTTAATTTTACTTGGCTCTATGATGCTACCGCCTCGCCAAGCTCGCGTCTTCGCTCGTTAGCAATAAATATAGATGAGACAGACAAACAAACGGTTGGATCGATGGATCAGTATAAGTCTAGGTGAATGCCTGGATAGGTTAAACCTCTTTAATATCTTTAAAGCATTTTTCTTTTCTATTCTTGGTTCAGCAAAATTATTAGTGAAACTGTTAAACACTGGCTGGATAAGATATTTACAAGATTTTAATTTATCAAATGAAATATACTAACTGTAGAATTGATCACATATACAACCACTCTGTATCATATCAAACGTTAGGTTGATATTAGGAATAAAATAATGTATTAGCTTGTTAATACATAAATAGTTGCGTTTTCTAAATTTCTTTAAATAATGCTTATTTATTTACATATACTCTGCTATCAAGGTTTAATAAATGAGCTAGAGGCATAAAATCGTACCTTTAAAACGTTTGGTAATTAAATCGTTTGACATACCACTCAGAGAAGTGCAGCATAATAAAAACCGCTCCAGAACTTAAAAGTCCGCGCACGCAATTAAAGAACACACTTTTAACGAATTCAAAATACATTAGAACAAACAATTTTGAAACTTCAGTTGCGCGTTTTTCTCTTTATCAAGTGCATCAGTCACTGAAACTTTTGTAAGTACATTTTCTCAATGACCATAACATACTCGAGGCTTTACGACTGTGGTCGACAGAGAAGTTCGTATGCCGAGCCTGGACGCACCAAGCTTATAAATGTGGCTAGGTTTGTTAAGGATTGATGAAACTATTACCTTGGGTTAAGCAAAACGTCCAACTGAATTTCATATCTAAGAAATAGTAAATAGTTCAATTACAAATAAATAGATAAATAAATAGATAAATTCATCGATTTAATATAGGGCATTTATCAATATAAATGTTCAAATGCGCTTTAAAAACAATTACAGAACTGACAGTTGAGAGACCTAGATTGTTCGCAACAGCGGCTCACAGATATTTTATATACTAATAATGCTCTCAGTATGTTAATCATATACTGAAAAAATTATAAATAAATAACGGTGAAAAAGCAAAACGTGACAATTCATGCGTCCACCGTTGTCATAGAAACATCTGCGTTTTGATTGGCTTATTAGCTGTGGGCTCTAATTGCACAAAATTACAAATTTCTGCACGGAATAAGCCATTTTTCACAGAATTACTTGGTAATTGAACTGCTCTCGTCCATTCAGAATCAAGTAATTTTTCATGTATGTGATCAGAGATTGCACGAAATTACAATTTTTGCACTGAATTTTAAATCTTTGCGCAGAATCACAGAGTTATTGCATGCTCTTGACCAATCATAATCAAGTATTTATAATTTTTTCATGTATATGATTATACCTAAAATCCGGTTTTGTAAATTTAGAAACAAAACCTTGGGCTTAAAATCTAACCGTGGGTGATAACCGATCGGCTTTTGAACATCTGGGGGCCCTGGGTGCGGGTACAGATTACAGTATGGCTAATGCTAGTCACGTGCTCACGTGTCACGTGAATGACTCATTCTTTTATACCTTCGACTAGGTGAATTTATCTGCGGTCTGTTGTGTTTTGAGTCCGTTTCTGGTGATATTCCATTTGTTATTACGTGATTAGATTCACCAACAAGTTTATGTTTTGCATGCGAGCCATTTGAGTGCCGATGTTTTAGTCTCACACTGGAAGCCGATTGTGTTCGTCTTCGGAAAGATTTTCGAGTTTCTCCGTTTATTTCGCTGGCAGACTCTTCGGTTTCAGTCGATAGCGCTTCGCCCCGTCGAATTGATTTTGCGTATTTATCGATTTTATGTAGCGATTTCCCAAGCATTCCGCGTAAATTATTTGCATCTTCTTCAACGGTTCTAAGAGATTTGTCCAGTGAGCCTCGAATCTCGCGAATCTCCTCAGTTTTCACCGCCGCCAAAGTTTGTTGTCGCTCTCTTTCTCCTCGCTCTGTTTCTAAATCCTTTTTGAGAACAGCTACCTGTGGAAATAAGAAACAATGTGTAGTAAGTCAAATTACTGATGATGGCACCAATAAACATTTACTGATTTGGAAGTCGCAAACTATGATTTTTTTTAGTGGCGAGTAGTTTCATTATTTACTTAGGCCGATAAAAAGTTGTAATATTTTGCAATTACGAAATCCAAAATTGTTTTCTCGTTCGATCACTGAAGTTTCTTTTGTTACTTTTTGTGTTATTTAACAAACCATTAGTTTTCGACAGAGGTCGAACCTGAATCAAGCCCTGCCATGTTTTTAGCTACAATCCGCCAGAAAGAAATATACACGTGAGCAGTGTTATATTTTAGGCAGTTCATTTTTGGCCACATAATGGGTGCTGGACAATGAAAGAAAGGAAAATTTCCATTTTATGACACTTGCAATTTAAATTGTTGTTCTACCATTATTTTTTAAAACATATATTATGAAAAACTTTCAGCATCAGCACTTAGGACGTGACTTGGCTGGGGTACTAGAGTATGATTGGGGCAAGCGTTGCAGATTTGCTTACTTTGTACAGAAGCAGTAAATTCTGATTCTTAATTTTGTTAGGTACACATACTGGAGAATCTCTAAATGAAGCCATGTTTGCGAAAAGAGAAACATATTCAATCTGGAAATCAATTATTTACCATTGAGAGAGTTAACTTTCTATAGTTTTGCGTACGCCATTTTGATGTATGGTTCGGGCGTTCGATTGCGTCTCTGCTTGTTGTATATTGCCGGTGTCAAAGAATCTGTAAGGAGGCAAAGGGCGAGCTCAAAAGCAAATACCCGTCTCCCCTGCTCCCTCCCCCTCCCCATATTTTCAGGTTGGAAGTGTTAAGATTCTTACCATGTCCGGCACACCCACTAAATGGACACAACAACAGAAAAAAGACACTTCGATTCAAGCAAAGCTTTTTAAGAAAAAAAATCACCTGTCTTACCTGTCTCTCAAACAAGCCGAGCTTTTCTTTAAACTTTTTCTCTCGTTTTTCAGCTGTCTTTCGAATATTGCTGATAGTTTGTTGTGCTTTGTCCGTTTCCTCTTCAATCTCCTCTCGGTGCTTCGCCGACATTTCTGAAAAGCTGAATGATCAAAAGAAGCATTCAAAGTTTACTTCATAATTGCTGAAGAAGACTGACATTTTGATCAATAATTACGTGATCGTAATACACTGAACCTTAATTTTGTACAATCGTTTACAACGAGTTCATAACTGCAGTAATAGTCAATGACTTTATTGCATTGAATCCTTTAAAAAGAAGCGTTAGAAATTTCTTAGCTGTTTATTTTTGAAGCATGGTTGCGCTGTCCCTGGGTTTACATTACAAGATCGAGTATAAATAGTACATACTAATAACTCACTTAAAGTCACTAATGTGGGCTCTAAGACAACATTGGTAGCGGAGTACTTGCCTTCAATCTACCATAAGAAGATAGTAAGCCTGGACGTTAACAGCAATGCAAAGCTGTTTTGGTATAGTTGAACCCCTAGGCTTTCCCATGAATTTGCTAGAGTTCATTAGCAGCTCTTTCGTCTTTTTTCTTGGGCCTTATTAGCATGGCCTTCGCGAAATATAAGTAAAAATGAGAGCGTTTTGGGATTTGGCGACGGCAAAGAATTCTGGCCACGTTATATATATACAAAATGCCAAGCTGTAGAAGCGTTGCTTCGATTGAACAGAAAAGACAGTATTTTTCAGTTTTAACTCTACTTCTGGTGGCGATAAGTTGTAAGCATGAGAAGTAAGGATAGACATTTTACAATTGGCACTAAATTTTGGCGAAGGTGCAAAACTCAATTATCAGAAAAGCGCGATAAATGGGAAAGAGGTGTGGCTGTCGCAGTTGGTAAGGTTTCGAATTCTGTCTACCAGCCGCGAGGTCCCGGGTTCGATCCCCGGTTCAGCTGAAATTTAAACTTTTGTGTGACCTTTTTTTTTCTGCCAAAGCTAACTCAGCTTTCTATACCTACACGGTCGGTAACTAAAGTACAACTTCTGCTGGGAGCTAATCTACGATAGATTAGTGTCCAGGGGGAGTTGAAAACTTTCACCCGCTCAACAGTGCAGAAACTGAGAAAGTGCCGACTCCAATCGGTCATTAGGCTTGTAAAAGAATTTACCTCTTCCTTTTAGATTTGAAATAAGGGTTAGAAGTAAATGAGATAGAATTTCGGTTTCCATAAGACGCAATTTCCAAGTTAAGCAGAAACAAAAAACAACATGATTTACAAATTTCTGCTAAAGAATGGCGTCGTGGCGAAACCGCAACGTCTTGTTCGTGTATTTTTTTTTCTTAACGTGAAGAAATTGAAAAAAAAAAAAAAACAACCTCGTCAGTCGTTTGAATAGAAATGTTGTTAATCAACATATATTTCGAAAAGCGGAATCCCTTAGTATATAGATCAGTTGTATCAGATCCTTTTAATAGCAATAGTAAAAAAAACAATTTGATAACGATGTTTTTTATGGTGTAATTTGCATTTAAAGTTTGGAAAAATCACTTCCCGATTCACCTTGACCGAGTGATGGATGGTAACTACCATATTGTTTTCAGGTGCGTGACGTCAAAAGTAGAATTTAGTAGTGAGAGACCGGTCCTGTTTTTGTGTATCTGTTCCATTTTCTTGTAAAATATGGTAGAGAAGTGTGTTGTAGCTACGTAAATTGAACAGATACTGGACTGAACTCTGCGGCATGTAAGCTTCCCATGAAATTCAAGATTTAAACAAGCTTTGAGATTGGCTGAATTAATGTTCGGGTGAATTTTACCTTTCCTTTCATTGGCTCAAGTTTCATGGTAAGGTCACATGCCGTACTAACCCTGCTTTTGATGTCATGAACTAGAAAATATTATGGTACCTACCAGCCTCCTGTCGCTCCGTCAAGGTTAACTCGGAAGTGATTGTAGCAAACTTTAAACGCGAATTGTAATCAAATTTTTATTTTATCGTCACGACTAGAAGGATGAGGACTTTATATGCATACAAAGCAACGACAACTGATATATATACTTAAAGAGGTTCGTCCCGTCGTCTTCATTAACACTTGTATTGCCCCATGTAAGGTAATACGGAATCCGGGATCCGGGAATTTTAGCCTGTGGAATCCGGAATCCAGCCACTTTTGGACCAGGGAATCCGGAATCTACGGACATGGAATCCGGAATCCACGGACATAGAATCCGGAATCCACGGACATAGAATCCGGAATCCAGCCACTTTTGGATCTTCGAATCCGGAATCCACAGTGTGGAATCCAGGATCCAAGGCTCTCTTGGATTACCTTAAATGGGCCGACTTGTACTACAGTCGTGTATTATTAGGAAACAAAACTAACGAACCTTTTAGCATGAGCGTCTCCCACGCTTGTCAGCATCTGGTTCAGTTTGTCAATTTGTTCTTTCAATCCTTTATTCTCCGCCAGGGCGTCATTTAATGCTTTCTCCAAAATCTCTTTTTCCTGACTTGTCTCAAAGAAAGTTTCCTCAAAATCCAATCTTTCCCTTTGCAACTTTTCCATTGTCTTCTTTAGCGCTAAAACGTCCTTTGCAACTCGCACATTGCTTCGTTGAAGCTCTCGCTGCTCGCTCTCATAAGATGAGTTTAGACGCTGAAGGGAAATGTTTTGTTCTCGTAAAGAGTCTTTTTCTCCTTCTAGGGTTCGAAGTCGCTGAAGAAACTTTTTCTCCCTCTCTTCTCGTTCTTGTAGTAAACTTTTAACTTGCTGTACTTGGTTCTCAAAGTCTTTTAAACGCAGATCAGACGCAGCTTCGGATTCCTGAAGAAGCTCAATTTTCTCCACCAGAATTTTGTTTTCATATTTGCTTTCTTTCAGCGATTCCTTCATGTTACCCAAGCGTTCCTGTTGTAGACGCTTTTCGCCATCTGTGCTATCCAGAGAACGTTGAAGCTGTTGAATGCGATCTTGAAGGTTCAAAGAACTGCTATTACTATCAGCCAGAGATATAGATAAAGCTTGGATTTTTTCTTTTAATCGAGTCTCCTCGGCTTCAGCTTTAGCTAGATTGTCGCTTAATTTCTCAACTGTGTGTGTTGTATCGTTCGCGTAGTCCTGTAAATCATTGTTTTCTTTCGTCAAGCTTTCTACTTGTTCTCGAAGCTTGCTATTTGACACCTCGCCGTCGGCTTGAATGCGTTTCAAACGTTCTATTTCTCCTTCTAAAGCTTTTAATCTGATTTCGTATTTAGTATGACGCCCGGTTGCTGCTTCGAGGTGTAGCTGCAGGTTTCTTGTGTCGTTTTTTTGCCTTGTTTCTATTTCTTGTAGTTTTCGGATCTTGTCCTGAAGCCCCTGTCGTTCTTTCTCGGATAAGGACAATGTGTTTTCAAGCATCTGGGTATTTTCCACGAGGGCTGCTTTCTCTCTGTCCATTCGCGTGATGGTTTCTTCCTATGTAAAACAAAAAATGAGAATAGCATTTTATTCACTCAAACAAAGCCACAATCCTCAAACAGATTTTTTCTACAAACTGAAGAGTATAATCATCTCTTTGTGTGTGGTTGGTTGAGACCGCAGTAAGCGAAGAAAGTGGGATGGGGTTCGGTTTCGCGGATAAAGAAAATTGAACTTGAAAGATTTGCCTTCACCCATTCTCTAAATACCTCAATACCAAATCAATCCCTTCATGGATTTTCATTTTTGAATGGAAAACTAAATCAAATTGAAAAATGAAACCAAAAAGTTGAGCCGTTCCAAACAGATATGACTTCAAAGCTCACTTTGGTTTAGCCTTGTACTAATGCCACAGAAATCCAATTGTTTTAAAGAAGTGAAAATTATTCGAGACTACTGTTTCAATAAAACTGCGGATGTTCCCGTGAAAATTGCTTTATAGCGGAGCTCCTGCGGAGCACCATACTTAAGAAAATATGGTATATCCATCGAGTTGAATTTTCAACGTCATGTCCATCCATCCGTACATACGTACGTACGTACGTACGACGTCCATGTAATAGGTTTTTCAGATACTGCATTACGGTTAATATCTCTTTGGGAGCTCCGCTTTTAGGCAGTGCCTAAATCTAAATATTAATGTAAATTCAGCGTGATTTCAAAGGTTCACAAAACACAAGATTGGATAAAAAAAATTAGAAAAAGCTACTTTTTGTCCTTCTTTGATAGTCGGTATATAACAAAACGCTTATTGACCTCAATCTCGGGAAAGCAGTATGTTTTGTGGTCCTTCGACTGCTATGTTTCCCGAGGCTCGGGACCACAAAACATACTGTTTCCCTCTGTCTCGGTAAATAAGTGTTAATTACTATTCAATTTTTTTTATTTTCTAGGTTAATTAGAAAGGTTTAACATTTAAATTAAAACGGTAAAAAGGACTATAGGTAAGTCAACATTTGATAGTTACTGTAAATAATGTAAGCAGCTGACGTTTCATGCAATAGACTCATTCGTCAAAGCTTCTCTAACAAAGCGCTATTGCTGGAATCATCAATGCCTTACAAAACTTAAGTTGACTATAAACTTCAGGTCAAAAGTTCTGTAACTTGGATCAGTAGGAAGAAAGAGGGTACTACAAAGTAGATGGAGAGATACATAACATTAATAAAATTACACAAGTGAAATATTCTCACCCTGGTTTCCTTTCAGACTGTCTTCGTACAGCACTGTAGCGAATGGCAATAAGAGCAGCTTTGGACAGAAGCTTGTAAGATTCATAAACTAACGCTACTCTAACATACATCATAGCGCCATAGTTTGCCTTTTTCCCACCTTCAAAGTTTGTGTACGTCCCATCAACATTAACCTACAGAACATCAGATGAAAATTTATAGTAAAACTAATAACGTCTTTATAATTAAACTTATTATATACTTACTTCGATATTTACATAGTAGAACGGTAAAATATAGAACGTATCAGCCACCCATATCAATCACACGTGACGATATCAAAAACAGCCAATCAGAGCGCACGATTTTCATATCATCACTTGTGATTGATATGGAACTTTTCCCGCCGTTCAAACAACTTGTCAATCTACTTCGTTGATGATTGAGAGAAACATGGC
>JAOBAY020067297.1:0-12143 GCA_025331085.2 Zoanthus sociatus | reverse complement strand
CATTTAATAAGGTTTCATCAACAGGTTCAAAAGTTAAGACAGGTTTAATTTATATGAAATTGTTTTTAGCAGGACAAGGGTTAATATCATAAAAGTTAGTGGAGTGGACTGGTTAGGAAACTTAGCAAACTACAATGAAGATTGCAATGTTTCTTTGTTTCATGTTGTGTAAACATCATGACTAGAATCTTTTGCAGTATGATTCTTAAGGCTGGTACACCGGTAAATTGTACCAACATTCCCCGACGGCTGTACTGGTTTTCCCCAACTCGAAAGCTCAGAATAATTCTGGGGATGTCCCAGACCTCTCTAGATAGTTGAACATTCTGTGCTTGATGACCTCATACCCACTCCAGGTTTACCTGCTTTCCCACTTAGTGTACCCCACTTCCCAAGCCTTAAGAAACATGCTCATTTACTTCTTAGGGGCTTTTTATTACTATTTGTGCATGGTCAATGTCAAATTTCAATAAAGAAAATGAGAACAAAAATATATACACAAAGAAAGTTATCAAGTTTTTTAACCAGTTGCTCTACTAACTTAGATATCACTTAAAAACATGAAGAATTTCGACACATACCAATCATGATCTTTCTTCCTGAGATGCTCAAACAATTTGTCAACCAAAAAGTCTGAGGGAACAATACCAACCAAATCCTACAAAGATTAAAATGCTAAAGTATTAATGTGACAACACTTGAAAAAAAGCCAAGTTGGGGGAACGCTGTTTATATGATTATTACTTTGGTGTAAACTGTTTTGAATTGTTACATTTTGGTTTATTTTTTGTTTCTTCCAAGTAATGCATTCAGGTGAGTTAAAACTTCAATTTTCTTACCTAGGCCTCTAGCCATAAAATGAATGAAATATTGCTACCTGTAATATGTTATTGAGCAATCTTATGAATTTCAAAGAGAGACGGGGGTAGACGTATCTAGTTGAGGGTGCTTAAAGAGATGACTGAAATATAATTATATTTAAATTTTCCATGGATGATTCTCCATATTTTTTATTTTGTCTAGTAGAACACTTGTATGTGTAATCCAACCGTTATAAATGAGTTCAATATGGAATTAATTTGCACAAGTGTGTTTTAAAAAAATCAAATTTGCGTGAGTCCGTTAGCTTTTAAAAACAGACAAGTGCAAATTAATTCCATATTGAACGAGTAAAAAGTTTGATAACTTAATCATATACATGAAAAAGGTATAAAAAATGTTGCCGAAAAAGCAAAAGTTGAGAGTGACAACGTAACAATACATATGTGCATGGCCAATTTATGCTTCCAACGCTGTCACAGAAACATCTGCATTTTGATTAGGAAATTAGCTTTGAGATTGTAATTGCACAAAATTATAAATTTCTGCACGGAATTTTAAAATACATGCACTGCTCTTAACCAATCAGAATCGACCAATTTTTTTCATGCATATGATTCTTCAAGTTATGTTTGTGATTGGTATTATTTTGAATCAGATATACTGTCACAAAATCATGAATCCATGGTAGCACAAAATTTAATGTTTAAATCTCAGAACAACCTGGCCTCACACCTGAGACCTTGTAGTTGGATAGCTGAGAGCTTACCTACGGAGTCTCTCATACAATGTAATTTAATGATAAAATTGATATTTCATATTTGTCCATTGAGTGTTAGACTACTTATATAATGACTAACTTACATCTCCAAACTTGAGACCTTGTCGTTGGAAGGCAGAGAGCTTACCTACTGAGTCACCCAAAATGCAATTTCATGATTAAAACTAATATTTCATACTTGTTAACTGAGTGTTATCTAGACTATTTAATAATGGCTGCTAACTTACATCTCCAATATTGAGCACACTGAGAACTACTTTTGGTTCATCATCTGATAACCGTGGCAAAATTGACTCAGCAAAAAAGCTCTTGTCCTCTTCAAAATTCTATAAAATGTTACAGAAGTTTAATAAGTGTGAAAGAAACCTAATCATTGATAATGAAGCCCAATTTTTATGTGATATGAATAAAATGAAAGGAAGGGCAGTGCACATTGGGTAAATATGGTATACACCATACACTATGTGTTGCTTGAATTGATAGGCTTTCTATTAATCCTGTATATTGTAGGTTGTGTCTTCACCTCCTCCTTGAGCTCATTTTTGATAACTACAGTACATTGTAGTATGTTTACTGTTTTTCACAGTATCTGCCGTGAGCAAAGCGAGTAGCTCCCTACTCAGAACACAGTGTTATCGTTGGATGTCACTATAGCAACAAACATGCGATACATACAACCAGCGGTTTATGTCCATACCGTATTGGGAGTCGATTTAAGGATGTACTAGCATTTTGGTACACATGATACATGTGATCAGTGGTTTAAATCCAAATACATTAAAAAAAGAACAGTATTATATTATATCAATTGACTGAAACAATAGTAAAATCATTAACAAAGAAAGTCATTGGCTCAAAAAGGAAATTAAAAGAAGTTTGAATGATTGAATGAATCGAAAAATCTATTGCAAGTAGAAACAATGGAAGAACATTGCCAGAGTCTTATAAAATATTATTTTGACATTATTGTTTTAAGTATTGAGAAAAATATTATTATCATGACTAATGTTTTGTACAATTCTTAAAGGTGTTAGCTTATTAAATGTCGCTATAAATAGTTCCAAGTAGTTGGTTGTATTACCATTTATCCAGACAATGGACACATAGTCTGAAAGCTTGATTTTTAAAATTTTAAAACTTTCATTGCTGGAGAAACATAATTTTTATAATATGAAACTACCCGGCAGCATAACACCAATTTTAAATGTTCCAGGGTTAGGTACAAGGTTGCCCATAACCGTATTGTCACTATAAGAAAATAGTTACTCACAGCACTCTCTCTGTTAGAAATAACTAGTTCCTAATAATATAATAAGTCATTTTGAAAGCACTAATGGCTATTGCAACTTGATTGAATCCAAATGGTGAATCCAAAAAGAAGTACTGTCAAGAGTGCAGGTAAATTACTTTCTAAAATAGTGTTACACTTTGTCAGTTTCTTCATATAATAGGAATATTTCATTACAGTTGACATTTTTTCCCTGTGAACAATACATTCTTAATGCCAGCAGTACGTTACATCAAGACTCTAAACATTATTTTAATACTACAAATTACAATCATAAGGAGTCAGAATATCTGCTGCATTACACTATTACTACCAAAAACATTTATAATGACATCATATTGATAACTCAACAATAATTATTTTGCCTTTCCCTTGTAGTCTGACTTGCTTTTCTGCTTCAGTTTCAGCTTGTTTTCTTTCCAATTTATACAAACATTTTTTTTCAAACTTTTTTTGTTTTAAGCTCAGGATTTAATTTCTTCCTGTATTTACAATACACAACTTAAATTATGCCATCTGCAAGTGCTGTTCGAAACATTATATCACCACGAATAATGATTTAGTCGACAAGTTCCGAATTCCACGTGCTCAAACGCAATTCGAATGATGAAAAATTAAAGCCGCAAGGCTCATGAACATACATTGTCTTCCAAGAGATTCGGTACTGAAGCGCTTGTAGCTCCCAGATGAATACTTCCACAAGCATCAAGTGCAATGTTTATATGTGCAATTAATACCTGAACCCAGTCTTTTTGACCGAGGATCTGGACAAAAAACTTGTTATAAGTCCTTCTGATGAGCTGCATGCTGGCACTGTATATAATTATACAAAATAGGAAGCTCACGTAGTTTTATCCAATGTTAGTGAAGTGTAACTTTCAAAGCACATTTTTGTAAGGAATATAGCTACGATTGCATTGAAATTAAAATTAAAACTTTAGTAAACTTAAGTTCTTATTTTAGTTTAACTCAGTTTGTCTATATATATTAATAAAAAACATTACATATTGGCTTGAATAATTCCAGGAATTTCATTTTCTCATGTTAAACACATTTCACTCTAGTTGAAATAAAATTCGTATTGATCCATTGTAAACAGAACTGACCATTGAACTGACCTGTTTGTGTAACATTTTTTTAAGACGTTTCACAGCCAACTCTCGCACTTCAGCTTTAGGATGGTGAAGACTTAACACAAGGGTTGTATTTGCTTCTGGAACAACCTGTTCAAATTATATTATAGCGAAATAAATAGAGTACTGTAGCTCTTAAGTTATGAATATTAAAGTACACAGGTCTATGCATCAAAACCTTTTCTTTTTTACTATAATAAAAAAACAAAATTTTTGGAGTAGTTTACCACAATTTTTTTTTGGTCTGGTTAAATCCACAATTATTCAAAAATGGCTCCTCAAAGTACATCATAATCAATCATCTTGGTTGGCGACTTTGACGTCAAATCAAGAACTTGAATTTCGCTTTTTTAGTTCCAAAGAAAAAGCTTTGAATATAGTTTACAAAATTAATACTGAATGCTGACCATGTGCTTTGTAAAAATATACTGCAAAATATTTGTTTTGAAACAGGTGTAATTTTGAAGACCTGAGAGGCCAAAATGAAAACATTTGTTCTTGATTTGATTTAAAATGAAGAATTGACACAGGCCCCACAATGTGTTGTTGCATACCATTTCAAACTGGACATCAAAGGAGCATAAAAAATCAGCAAATTACTCCACAAATTACACTCCACTCAATTCAAACCACTTTAAACCACTTTGATGTATCAGAAAGTTTACGAAAAATGTTCAGATGATAATTTAAAACTTGTCCTTTTCTTATGCAATAACAGAAACATACTGATAATGTTGGATATAAATACCAAACATTTGCGCAATATACCATTTAATTGCAACTAAAATATAACTACCAATGATTTGGAGTAAGATCCTTGTAAGGGACCTCGGGTCCTATTATCTTTACTCCTTGGAACCTTACTAGGGCCCTAAATGTTGTAAACAAAAAATAAAATGAATTTTCACAAATATATCAAGTATCATACTTTAATTTCTTTAGATTGCTACAAATGTTGAGATTTTGAGCCTTTACTTTAAGGTAAAGATTTCAACTAAAACGTATTTTTTCGTAGCTACAACTTCTAGTACTAACAATAGGATTAAAACAACCGTAAGAGAAATCGAAAGAAACGTGAAAAACTGTAGAATAAGAATTTAAAAGCAAGATTATATCTTGATCATGGAAAGGTATGACAAAACAGAGTTGAATTTCTCCACAGAAAGAAAGAAAAATTAAGAAAAGCAAAACAAAATGTGAAACGCAAAGTTTCCCTTTGGAAGGAAAGTTTCTTAAGGTGGGAGTAAGAGTTTCTTTATTTAGGAATGTCCAGAATTGAAACTTACCTTAGGAAGGAGAGTTGCTTACTTTAGAAATGAGAGTTCCTTACCTTAGGAATGAGAGTTCCTGATTTGGCTGACGTCGAACCAACACTTGAAGATTTATAAGAGGATATGAATCCAATCACGACGAGACGACCTCTTGGAGCCAATCTGTTCAATTAATAATAATAATAATAATAATAATAATAATAATATAATCTTTATTGAATAAAAACATACCCACAGACAAACGTGTGAGTTTACAATAAAATAGATAAAAAGATAGATAAAAACTCATATATATATATATCACTCCATTAATTCAAAAAGACATCTGTTGATAAATACTCGCTTGAACCTTTCTGCGATTATCAACATCTGTTGATAAATACTCGCTTGAACCTTTGAGCGATTAAACGACTTATTATTGATAATCCGTGTTTCATGTAATATTTCAAACACGCGAGAGTGTTTCATCACATTTACAAACACTGAGAAAGAGAGTTGAAAATACGACGTGCAGCGAGGTGTTTGGAAATGTGATGAAACACTGTCTCGAGTGTTTGATGTATCTTCTCAATCGAAACTAAAATTAAGGAGTAAACGAAGAAATAAAATTGCAAAAATATATGCTAATTAAGATCACATATCCAAACCATGGTCACAGTTATGAATTGTTTTAACTTGATCAATTATTAATGAGTTTGAGAATGTAAAATACGCCGCTCGTATATTTCATATGAAACTACATCCGGGATACATGTAACATATTTTCCATATCCTTACTAGTGAAGATATCGCTGACGTCATTCCTTTGTTTCTCCCGTCTTTTTCGTTTAGTTTTTTTTTATTTTCGAAACAGTCATATCTATGTAATAAAAAGAAAATTACACGTTGGCTTGAACATTTGAAGTTTATCTTCTGGTGGAAAAATTATTTCACTCGTTCTCTGCACTTACTGGTGAAATATTTTTACCACTCGAAGATGAACTTCATTTCATATGTTTACGCCACCGTTTAATGTCCTCTGCATATCCTCTTAATCCTTTCCTATTTTTACGATACTCTTCATGGTCCTCCATCTTGAATATTGTTAACATCGTATCAGTTAACCCTTTAACTTCCAGAACTGATTAGTATGTAACTTCTCCCTATGAAATCAATTCACTGTTCAGCAGACAGGTGATGAGAATTAATGAACTTATCGATCTGTTTTTTTGATAAAACCCAAATTCTCTTTACTTATATGTAAGGGAATGTGTTTCAGCTAGTAAGGAGAATTACTAATTAGATCTTAGGTGTTAAAGCGTTAATATCGTGGTGATTGTCATTTCTTTTGGAGAACTCAGCCTCCTTCTGTAGATATCGGAGGTATAGTAACACAGACTACGTAAATGCAGTGTCGACCAATGAAAAGCCCTAAGATAAAGCTGACACCGACCTCAACCAATCAAAAAGCAGTTCCTCCGGTACGCACAGAAACGCCAATAACTCACGTATATGAACCTTTCCACAACAACATAATATAAAAGGCTTGCTGTCTAAAAAAATAAATAAAAATGTTGTGGACACATTTTAGAATTGTTCTTGAAATCCGTGAGAGCCTTCTATTGTCCAATCTCGTCCCCAGAGCCCACGTTCCTTCTTATCTCCGCGTTTGTTGGCGCAGGCCAGAAGAAGCGAGGGCTCTGGGAACGAGATTGTCTGTTGTCTTATAGTCTTTTTGGAGTGCGTGAAAACCAAGCATAAAATTTAAGTTGATAAGTTTAAATAACACGTTTATCATTCGCCTTCCACGCCTGTCAATGTTTACTAGGCAGAGTTAATGTGGCACGATGTCTTCTCGTGGCTGAAATCCCTGGAAGAACTAATAATCGACCCTTCTTTAAATTCTTTGTAAATATTCTTATATTAACTTTTATATCCTAAACTGGCACGGAATTTAATGTAGAAATTATAATTATGAAAATTTATTTGCTTATTTGCAGATTCAATTTCGACACTGTTAGTAATTTTTTGTGATTGACACATAAAAATATTTTTAAACTTACACAAAGTGATCACTGATTAACAGCAAAAGTTGTTGAAAATTAAGAACTTATTGGCCTTAATTTAATTTAATGTACATGTTATAATTTTTGAAACTTGCTATATTCTGTTATGATGACCTTCTGTGTTGGTTGTATCCGGGCAGGCATAGGCAACCCAAGCAAAAAATAAGTGTGGACTTAAAAATACAACATTTTTGTCTGTTGATCCTTTGCAGTTATTTTTTCAGGCATTTTAAGTCATTTCGTTTCCCTTTCCATCACTAGTATAGTAGTAAGATCTTTTCTCTTACTAGTGATGGAAAATCCAATCATCGGTCCAATTTTGATCCGGGTTTATCCCCGTAAACGGAGGTGGCCGGATTTACCCCACTTTGGTAGCAATCTCTCCCACTCCCACTCTCCGTCTCGCTGGATTCATGGCATCCTTTTTCTACAAACCAACACTTTTGCTCTCCTTCTCTTCTTGCGTCTTCCACGTTTTCTTTGGTTGTCCTCGTTTCATCTTGCCCTTCACTTCAACACTTTTCTCAAAACATGCCCATCATCTCTCCTCAGCACATGTTCGTACCATCTCACTCCATTCGCCTTTTCCCTCTGAACCACTGTTTCCCTCAATTAGAACATCTCCATTAGATCCTCTGTCCTCTCTTTGCACCACACATTGCTCTCACCAATGCTCTTTCGGTCCATCTCAAAATTGCTATCTCATTTTCCCTCAAACACTATGTCTCATTCTCATATAACATCGTCAATTTTAAAAATGATAATAATGTATACTTTTATGCAACGGCGGCCAATTCAAACTGCTCAAAACATTACTTCCTTCGTACTAGATTTCCAACGGTCGCTCCTAACTGAATTTACTACCAGAATTGTATTCTTTTTTGACAGTCTCCAAAATACACAATAAAGACGGCAAAATAAATGTATTTTGCTTACCTTGTGTAAATTGTACATGTGTTATTTTTTTCATTTCGTTGGGTTTCGGGACGATTTTTGTTGCGTATTGTTCATCCTGCTCGTGTTACTTCACATGTAGTAACGTGTACATGCGAGCAACCGTTGGAAATCCAGTACAAATGACATGGTCTTTTGAACTGTATGAATTTGCCGCCTTTATGCTTACAAAAAATCACTTTTCTCTTTTCCCAGGTTGTCTGTCGGCTGGTGTTTATGCCGCTCTGCGAGAACTTATGTAGTATATGTCATTCGTTTCAGAAAAAAATGATCTAACCGTCTTTGATTCTTACAAATTATTTTAATACAGAGCTATAATAATTTTTGATTGAAATGTTTTTATGAATTTTATCAGAAACCTACGTTATTAGAAAGTTAATATTTAGCAACTATCTCCCAACGAGGAGGTGAATAATGGTGGATATTTACCGAAACTCGAAGCGTCAAGGTATATATCTAGCGCTAGGCACCGACCCCGAGGGGGATAAGTTGTTTTAGTATTTACCAAAAGAGAGAGATAATAATGTACTTTACTCTCAAAGAAATATGTAGTATATGTCATTCGTTTCAAAAAAAAATTATTCAATCTTCTTTGATTCTTACAAATTATTTTAATACAGAGCTATAATACTGTTTGATTGAAATGTTTTTATGAATTTTATCAGAAACCTACGTTATTACAAAGTTTATATTTAGCAACTATCCCCCAACGGGGAGGTGAATAGCGGTGGATATTTACCGAGACGCGAAGCGTCGAGATATATATCTAGCGCTAGGCACCGACCCCGAGGGGCGTAAGTTGTTTTAGTATTTTTTGAAATAGAGAGATAACAATGCACTTTACTTCCAAAGAAATAATAAAATGTAAACCTTTTTATTATTTTTAGCATGCGCGCTTTCTGTCATCTTGATTTCTGCCTCAAAATTAATTGATAGTCGAGAATTTCACGAGTGACGGAAACCAATCAGAGCACGCGAAAATGGATATCGATCGGTTGCTTGGTAAATATTAAATATGTATAGCGAACTCGTTTCCTTCTGTCGTCATAGATTAAAAGCATTGTTGCATAACGTTTGTAATGGCATGCCGAACACACCCTTTATAGTTGTAGCATACGCGTTAAAGGAGAACTGAGTGCTAAAACTAACCTATTTTTATTTGAATCTTTTTGTGTAGTAGACTAACTCTGTGAAGTTTTTTTGTTTTCAATTAGTCGAATAACATTGAGAAATTTAATATAGAAAACAATATTCACAAGAAAAAGTTTGATACCATGGTCGCAAATGAGCTTGTCAGCGGTGTGGTATGACGTAGGTTACGATATTCAGAGCATAAAAATATGGTAGTTCCTTTAGAAATTCTGATATTTTTTGGGCATGTTTTTTAACAACCGCTGACATAACATATTGAGCCGCCGATCAAATTTAGTCTATTCGTTGTAAAACATTAAAATTTTCTGAACTGCTCGGTTAACAGCTTAAAAACACTTCATATAATTGTTCTACTATGCCTAAATTTTCAAACGATGAAAAGTCAGTTTTAGGGTTCAATTCTCCTTTAAAAGAAATATTAAAATTTTCTGACGAGTAAGTCACGAGCTTATATTACGAAACAGCCTTGTCAAGATGATAATGTAATCTGTTTGTTTTTTTCTTAACCTTCTTTATATAGTTAAATAAAAACATTTCCACAAAGAATAATTTTGTTTTACTATTAATCACAATCATTACAATTTCCTCAAATGTGATTGGTGCATAAACTGCTGTGTTTTGTATTAATTAATCTGCAAAATTGTTATTGGATAGTGCAATCGGACAGTTGGCCGTAATCGGACAACTGTAATCGGATAGTTTCTTGAGCCAATTATTTTTTGTACTTTTAGCTAAATCCACCAATCACAACAAAGATTACAATCACTATAGTAACTTAACAACTCACCCTTCAAAACAGGGGCCTTTTCCAGAATGGAGGAATTGGTAATGGTAACTTTAAACAATGTCTATACAGGAAATGTATTTACCATAAATGAAAAATTGCAATTTAAAGCTACAGAATAATTTTTCAAATTGCACTCTTTTGTTTTTCTGAAATTTTAATGATTATGATTAATTGGTAACAGGACTTCGTGTCGTCCAATTCAGTTTGTAGGACTCCACTCAGTCCTATTACCATTGTAAATTATATTTGTTGTTACATATTAGTTAATTAAGATTTTCAAAGGTATTTCTCCCTTTACGGTTGATTATAAAATAAATTATATTACAGATCTGTTTAGAAGATTTTAAATTAAATTGAAAACTTCCAAAAGTTTGAAGGGTTTCTTTTGTTTTGTATACACTACTCTTGATTATAATATTGTTAACAAGCAAATATTTTAAAAACTTTTAAAGATTGTTCTATAATGTGCTAACATCTTTGATCTCAGGAATTTTGGCAGAGATTTTCCACGGTGCTCATTACTCTGAAATTCCTGGGAAATTGTTGGGATTTTTTGAAAGTTTCTTCCAGGGTCCTGGAAAGGTTCTGGAAAAAACATAATTTCTCTGTACTCCTGGCATAATTTTCTTTAGTTGTTAAAACAACTGACCAGTTGCAAAACCTGCAGAAGCATCTAACTCATGATTATAAATGTAGTCTTTGTATTTTGTGTAGACGCAATTACAAGTGCTGCGTGCTGCTATAATATCGCTTTGTTTTAGCCGGCACTTAAATATTTCAGCCATACCCCTGAGAAGTTAACGAAAACCCTGCTTACCAGGTCGATAAATGCAGTACCACCCCCTCTTGCCGGGAAATTATCTGTGATCAATAAGGTTGGTTCACATTTTGACGTAATAACAAGCATAAGCAAACGCATTCATTCATTTTTTAGGCGCATACGTTTCTTTGAACCCAAATGTTAGTAGAAACGGCTCATCGTCGGTGTAAGAACCTGTGAAGTTTTTTCTTCGTTTTGTCTCTATCATGTTCGTTCTGTCTATTGTTTTGACTTCATTGTTTTCTTTGCTCTACGTCACTCGTGAACTTCACAGATTCTTACACCTAGGTAAACCCCTAGAAACTGGGATTTTGATTTTAAAAAATTGCAAATGCCAAGCAAAAGGAAAAAGAAAATGTGGACTCGCGACATCAACAAGCAGATATTACCAATAAAACGTACGTATCCTATCGTCAGAAAATTTCACGTTTTCCGCTTTATAAGTATATTGTTCCAGCAAAACTTTTTTTTTTTTCATTATTTTCAAAGTTATCTAAATTTTTGTCGTAAAGACAAGGGTCCCTTAGCATTGCTCCGCCAATCTCTTTTTAACTTTAAAAAAATAAAGTTTCTCAAAACGAGGCTATATAGTTGCTCTAATTTGAATATAGACAAAAGAATATCAGAATCGCTGCCATTTATGATTATAAGGTCTATTGCTTTTACTTGTATTGGCTCGGCTCACAAATAGAATCCTTATGCCTATGGTTACACGTACAAGTGCTATGTCAAAGTGTGAACCAGACTTTTAGCCGTGTCCCATCCAGGGGAAGTAGCTTTTCTTTCCCAAAGCATTGACTTAATTTTAGATCCATTGTTCCTGACTACGGTACCGTAAAATGCATATAGGCTTTTGTTTTACAAATCAGTCTCAGTGAGTAATCAGAAGGTCTGCCGGTCTCTCCGTGTAACTTATCGAAACTGAAGATTTAGATTAATCCTTTAAGGGGGAAAGTGTTAACAAGCATTCGCCTTTAGGAGGTTTTAATTAACAAATAAAGAAGGCTAAGCCGTGTATTACACTGTGATAAAACACGACGGGCATTTGAGACCACGAGGGAAATGTAGAAAACACGAGCCTGGTTCGTGTTTT
>JAOBAY020067286.1:0-12144 GCA_025331085.2 Zoanthus sociatus | reverse complement strand
ATAGATAGATAGATAGATAGATAGATAGATAGATTGACGAAAAGGTAAACCTAGACTCGGTCTACCACAGGTAGCCCGAGTAATAAAGAAGGATGTATTTGATATGAGTAAGAAGGCTATCAGTGTCTTCAAAGAAAACAATATGCGGATTGTTAACAAGATGAGTTAAATAGATACAACAGAAAACATATGCTTACTAAACTTCCGGTGTAACCAGATCAACAAGCATATAGCAAAGAACGTTGTTAAGAAACTCGGTATTTATGAAGGTCAGGAAGTAATAAATGCAAAATACATTACAAATCCACAAAGATCAGACTATACGTTAACTATCTTTATGTAATTAAATTAATAAAAGATAAAAGGTAATAATTTAGACATATTATACCATGAAAGATTAAACAGGCATTTTAAATTACCATACGCAAATACATGTGATAATGTTCAAGGGCTGAGTATTGCAAGCAGATAAAATAACTACAGTATATTCGACTGCAATACCCCATATGTGGATCGGTATCTTATTTGGACAGCAATAACAAGAGCAAACAACCTCATACAACACTCGGCCGAAAAAGTAATAAATCTAAAGAGATCATGGGTAAGACTATATTTTAACCAAAAAGTCCATGGATATAAACAAGATAAAAAAGCCGACAGACACTACGGTAATAAGAGTTACATTGACCCTGAATGGTTCAAAATACAGTAAGGAAAACATAAATGCTGTCCATTATGTGATAAGTTATTCAAAGTTAATATATTAGAAGACAATAAGGTGTGAAGTAATATATCCGCTGATAGGATCGAGTAAGCGTTCGTGTTCTACGGTCGTCCTCCAATATCTACGGTTGAGGGTTATTCCAATATAGTATTTCAAGGGGTTGTCCCCGTATAGTATTCCAATATAGTATTCCAGCTGATGACTGGCCTTGATCTTGGTTGTATTATGCGCCAGAACCGGCCGGTTACTACTCCTATAATTATTTCCATTTGATTTTCCTATAATTATTCTCCTTTGATTTTTGTTTTTATATGTAAGAAGATTTAAAATTGTTTTATATATAAGAAATATTCAAAAATGATTTCCAAACATATAAATGGTTAGAGATGAAAAGATTGCTTTCCACTGCATGCATATCCCCTACTTTAGACCCCCTAACAAGCCAAAACATGGCATTCAAGGCGGTAAAGTTAGTATGACCAGCTTCACACTAACTGGGTTTTACTGGACACAATGGGTTACTCGAATTCCTAAGTCCACTTGTTTCACAACAAATTAAGAAACAAGAAATTAAACGAGTAAAGAGAAATAAAAAAAACAAAACATTGCTATCTTACTTGTAAAAGAGAGCGTTGAGTGATTTTCCTTTAGTTGCTTTGAGCCACGAATCAATGTTTGAGCGCACAGTCTTCAAATTGGGAACTTTTGAACCCTGTCTGGCCAAACGGAGCCATAATTTCATGTTCTGTTCACCAAATCGATTTTTGGATAATTCCTCAATCTTTGCAATTCTTTGATCCACTTCCACTCCTTTTAAGTCCTTTGTTTCTATTTCCAGCGCATAAATCAGAGTTGTTGTTTTGCCAACTGCTTCATCAATCCAATGCTCATTATTTGAACCTTTCATGACTCCACTGAGATCGTCGCAAAACGCTTTCAGTTTGTCCAAGTTACCTATGTTCTTAAGAAGATTTTTTTTTAGTCTTGCTGTATGTTGACTAATTGGCACTGCGCCTAGATATTCGAAAGCGTCCGGAACTAATGACAGAACGTACTTGTGGTTGATATCCAATTCTTCAAAATTCTCCGAGTGTCTTACACCTTCCAAAACTTCATTCAAGTAATCTACATAATTTTCTTTGCCACACGATTTTAAAGCCGCAAGCATTACAGTTTCTCGCAGAAGTGCGTCAGAGATGTACCCGTATTCCATCAGCGGTCGCTTTTCTCTCACAATCTGAAAGCAGGCACTGCTTTTAATTGCGAAACAAAGAATATCATCCATCTGGAAAACTTTTTTGTCCTTCAGGTTCCTGATATGCAAGCGAATAATATCACCATGAATATGGTGTAAAAGGCTATCACCATCATGATCCTGCAAAGCTTCTTCGATTGAACGAATAGCACTTTGGAAATCTTCGTAGATTGCCATATAGTATTTTGCCAAATGGGCCTTCAAGTGAGCCCAAACAGAAGAGTCCTCGTCAAACACGTTACACAGCTCTAAAAGCATATCACGTGCCGCGTCTTTTTCTTTTTCCTTTATACATCGCACAAGCGGAGAAAATTTTTCATTTTCACTGCTGTACTCACTCGTAACGTACAGACGTCGTGTGATTCGATCAAGAAGCTTACTTGGCTGAGCAACAGCTAAAGTGGTTTCGGCAACTTTTACCGCTACAGCCTTAAGGTATTTCGGGAAGCTTATCTCCATACTTTGAGCACGTTGCTTCAAGATTTCTTCAGCTACCTCAAGAAAAGAAATTCGCCTTTCGTTCTTATCTTTTAATGGAGGACTTAGTAGCTCTCGCACATCGTCTTTAATGAATATGCTTTCGAGGATGACTGCATTTGTTTTAAGGCTTTTTGAAAGTGCATTAACTGGAAAACGATAATCAGTAAACACGTGAACTAGCGCCAGATGCTCCAATATCTGGATTTGAATCTCATTAGCTTGTTCAAGTCTGTACTCAACATACTGTTTAAGTCCAGCAAATTTTCTTCCAAAAACAACGAGACTAAACAGTGCGAACTTTCGCAATGAAATGTCAGTTTTTGCTCGATTTTCAAAAGCACGAAGCTTTTGTTTGGAATCGTCGGAAACAGATTCAATTTTTAGCAACTGTGGAACAAGATCTGTCACCTCTTTAGAACTCAATTCCCTGCGGAGATCTATTGTTTTGTATGGCGAAGATCCCGCCCAATATGGCATTGCAGACACCTTTGGACCTTTACTTTGCTTCTTAGCCACGCTTGTTGAAAATACTACGTCGGATTCAACAACAATAAGCATCAAACTCACATTTCTTTCTTCCGCTTTACTTTTAAAATCAGCAAATTCTGGAAGAATGGCTAGATCAGCATCTACAAAAATAATCAGAGGCAGCTTAGTTAAGCTGTAAACTTTTTCTATGTTTGTAACCAAGCTTCTGTGAAACTCAAGAAGGCGCGAACAGGGAAACTGGCAATGATACTCATGTAAAAGCTGAAGACAGAGGGTTGTTGCACCGGCCCCTCTTTCCGCCTTAATGATAATCATACGTACACATGCACGAGACTTGCGATCGTTAATCATTGTTTTTATTTCTTTCTTTATATCTTCCATCTTGTCACGCTTAATGGCAATACTATTTGCTAAACCTTCTAGCGGAATTTCGGATCCTGCATAAAACATTTCTCTTATTTCCTCCAGTTTTTTAGTGTTGGAGGTAGCAAACTTCTCGGAGTACATAAACTCCAACTGTCCCTTTAGTACTTGCCGCTGTTTCTGTGGAAGTGGCTCCAGGACCGTCATTTCTTCCCCCTTAAGAACAACTTTCTTTGGGATCTGAAAAGCGTATTCAGAGCGATATGGCGAGGGCATTTTACTCGCTAAAAACCGGGATAGTTGCTGCGGCGAACCAACAAATGCGTTGTCATTTGAAATGTTTTCATCATATCCAGCTTTACTGAGTCTCTCGATTAATTCTTCAGATAGAAGATGCTTTGTGTCTTTGTTTGAGAACAGAAAAGAAACTCTTGTTGGCCCCCACAATGCGAAAATATGTTGGAGTAAATAATCAAGAGAATGAATTAAGGCTTCGTGACCTTCACTCCACAGGCATAGAATTACAAGTTGGTTGGGGTTGACCTGTGGAACAAGTTCCTTTTGAAGTTGTTGCACAATTCTTTTACCATGCTCTTTCATCCATTCTGCATGGCCATCTTTAGACATACTTTCCGCTACTTCTTCATATCCCCGCACCGCGCACCAGCAGATCCCATTAGCAGGGTTAATTTCAAGTTTTCGATCCAAAGGAGTCTTTAAAAACATATTTCGCTCAGGTTGATGCTTATCGTGACATTTTTTGAAGATATCGAAAAGCTGCCCTTCCTTGTTTGGTTTTTGATCAAAATCTATGACAAGAGACCATTCTGGAATAACTAGACCATATAGATCGCATTCTTGGTTTGAAAAGTGCTGTGGAGACGTTATTAACAAGTAAGAGCTGTTTTCATTTTCCAATCTGTTCACGGATTGAAGAAACTTTTCAAAGTCGAACTTTGCTTCGGCTGGTCTGAATCTTTGAAGTATTTCGTCGCTGGCCATTTCATGGACTTTTCCGCTTCCTTTGATTGTGAAAGTTTTCAAGGGCTGGGTCAAGTGAATTGGATATTGGGATTCCATTGCCTTAATGCACATAACACAAAGATTGCCGAGGGAAGATTTTAGTTCTTCTGAATCAAAACTTGTCAAACTGAAGTACTTTGACTTTTTTCTTTCACTTTCTACTTCATCTAACAACTTTTCAACATTTATTTCGGCTGCTTTCTCAAGAAAAACAGCAAATTTGTTTTCTGACAAACGAACAGCGGTGGCCATGTTGTTTACTTTCGTTTGAATAAAGTTCAAAAGTTTTTGGATTTGATCACTTTTAGCAACAATACCAAGACTCTTGTTATAATGATCTGCATTGGTCTTCGGAAATTTGACAGAGTATTTTTCAACATCACATTTCACGCTTGTGAAATGAATTGAAAACTGGCTACTGTGGACTGATGGCCAAAAATTACAGATTAATTCGCTACTTGCTTTGTAAAGAGCTTTTCTTTCTTCGGTTGTTAAAACAATACCCACAACGTAGCCCTGTTTAGTTTTTGGCTTTTCATGTATGCCAAAATAAATAGAACCTCCGTTAGTGTTGAGAAATGATGCGGTATATTTAGCTACATAATCTTTCAAGATAATTTCCGTTGGATTGCCATAGATAGCTTTAAACTCTTGCGTATCCGTTTCAAATGGTTTTGAAATCTTTTGGAAGAGACATAGTTTACTATTCTGTTTCCTGTTTTCTGCTAGTTCATTGGTAATTTCCTTTGGAATACTGTTTTCAACCTTACAAGGTAGTTTTCGAGAGGCCAAGGAGTACAAATCTTGAAAAAGTTGCTCGTAGTCGCACACTAGTTTAGTTTCTGTGCCGACTCTTTTAAACGCGTGTGTGTCTGATTGTTTAATGAAGTGGATAGGGAACTCTCCTTTTACTACGTGAATTCGAACGACAATGTCAATTTTATCGTCTTCTATCATCTCAAGATTGCAGTTGCTGTTATTAGTAGGTAACCACATGAAAGCAACAAATGCTTTACCTTTACTGATTAATTCGTTTGCAGACTCCCCAGAATCGCAAACCACAACATTGTTATCCACATCTGGTAGAATACTTCCAACAGCTTTTGTTAAGTCTTCTCTTTTCTGCAATAAAGTCTCCTTTGACACACTAAAACCACAAACTTTACCGTTATCTGATACACCGATGTAGACATCACCAGATACACAGTTCTTTAATGCAACGACCTGTCTTTTAACAACCGTTTCTATTGGTGCGTTTCCCGCACACCATAGTAACCCATATTCTTCTTTCAATACTTCTCCCTTAAAAAGTGGTTGATTTGTTGATAACTCAGCTGGAAAAACTCCACAGGAAACCGGCCATGCCATGGAGATCTGCCGTGAAAAGGAAGGCATTTTTTTTCGTTCTTGTCTAAACGCAGCATGGTCATTACCATCAATAACTAATTTCAAAGGTAGCACCACGAATCCTTTTTTCTGGGATTGAAAATTCTTATCTAGCTCTTCAACACGACCGCAAACAATTGCTACTTCACTAAGTTTAAGATCTAGAAATGTTTTTATGGTGTGTTTCGTTAATGATGTTGAAGATTTCGCCCTAATGTCAACCTTGACTTCTAGAAAATGTCCTCTTGGATCTGGGTCGTTACGCAGCAGCACCGAACCAGCTCCACCGCTATTTCTGGGATTTGACGAACACAATCCTTTAACGACAACCACTTCTCCACAATTAGGATTTAAGTGGGCAAAATCCTCAACTGAGAGTGCCTCACTGTCAAAACGTGCTAGATCATCAACAGCTCCGAAAATGCCGGACACAGTGCTGTTGAGAAAAACGAAAAACCCGTAAACTTAAACTAGTATTTTCACAATTAACGGCAATTTAAAGCAATGGATTGAAAGCTGTTGTATAATACGGATTCCAAATTTGTTAGAGATAAGCAAAGAGTTTACTTTAAATTTGTAACAAAACAAACAACCACAATTCATCTATACAATTTGAAGAGGACTGTTTTGCAATACGCTAAAGTAAATAAGGTTTTCAGGATACGGTTGTTTATCTCTCCAAAAAATAACGGTTAAAGTTCAGTCCTAGTCCTAAGACAAGTCGCCGTTTAAACCCTTTTATTTGTAGATTTTGATTAATCGTGCACAGAATATTTAAAAATCTCTCGCAACTTAACACTCATGCAGAAGAAACTAGTAGGCAGTATCTTTTTTGTGTATAAAGGATCATCTGGAGAATTATAATTAGGTTATCTGGCCGGGATTTAAGATCACACACGTTCCTATTCGGCTACTTCTCACTAAATGGGCATGGTTGGTGCAGTTGGTACGATCTCTGCCATCCGACCACAAGGTCCCCAGTTCGATCCCTTGCTCTGCTGTGATTAGAATGTTTCTGCGATCTTCTTTTCCGCCCAAGTTAACTCAGCTTTCCATCCTTCCAGGGTAGGTAAATGCATGAGAACCAGCATCTGCGTGTCCAGTCCAGTGTCCAGTCCAGGGAGAGTCAAAGACTCTCATCCGCTTAACACTATAGAAATCGGAGAAAAGTGCCAGCTCCATACGTTACCTGGCTCGCAAAGGATCCAGCTAGCTCACTAAATGTAAGTAACCATTCAGTGTAATTGGAGTCACTGCAGTTAAGAAACCTGGCTTGAGCTCAGGTATACATGTCTCTATAATTTTGAATATTTTAATTTGTTATTTTTGTTTCTCAACACAAAAACAAGGTCAGAGGATACCTTTTTGTATTCGATACTGTCTTTTTGCTGTTGGATCGAGCGTTCTCTTCATTAGATGTTGCTCCTATGATGCAAAATAAGAATTAAAATAATATATTTTCTATCTATCAGATATCATAAGGCGTCTGTGTTCTCAAAATTTTTCGGAAATTGTATTACCATTGGCAGGTGAGCCTTGTATTAATGCTGTGATACTTCATTAATGTTCCAGTAATTAGATTTCGGCACGCGTGGTAATCCTCATATCCTCCTGTATTATTCTGTCCACCAACTTTGCTCTGCTGTTGTAATATTTAATTTATTAAATATTTAATGTATCTGGTTCAGTTGTGGATATCTATAGTTTCTGCCTTGATTTGCACTGATCAAAACTTGTTTTTATCATCTGACTAGCCAAATTAACGAGGAAATCAGGATTTACAAAAGTTGAAGAAATCAAACGTTTCAGATGGATGGATAGATAGATGGTTTATTTCATGCAGAAGGGCTGAAATCCACTTAATTGTAACAAAGTCAATAACGGTACGTTATAAAAGATAGTATAAAAACGCACTGCCTAAAATAATTTAAATATGACAAAAATGTATTAAAATAAAACAAAATCGAGTTTTATAAGGTAGTCTTTAATAAACAAAAATTGAATTTAAAAAGTTTCATGATGAATTTGAGGTCGGAGTAAGGAGTAGTACCAATGGAATACTTGATATGGAAGGGAGGTAGGGAGGGGAGTAAGTGAGTAACAAAAAAGAGTTCGATTATTGCACATCAAGCCAGAAACTAACATTTACCAACCGAAATAGATACGTACTTAGACATCAATTACGTTTCACACCAGGAAAACAAGAACAAGGCTCAGTGGACAGAAAAAATACAGAAGGATATGAAGATAACCACGTGTCCAAAACCAGGCGGATTTAGAACGATATATATTAGAGCTTATGAAAGATTTTCGATTGTTTAAAATCATCAAAATGGTAATTTCATTTTTTATCGAAACCTTGACTAATAACTTTCAAAATATCTCACATTTTACCTTCTTTTGCAGAGGTATTTCCACCAGCTAAATGTATACTTGGTTGTTCTTTTACAGTTGCTGCATTTCCTCGTTCGCTGTTAAGTTTTTCCCATAAGTTATAAAGTAAATCACCTTGATTTGGTGATCTACGAATCCAATCTTCTTTTTTTAAACTCTGAAGTCCTGCCCCGTTTAGTAGTTTCAGCTTCTCGACGTCTTCATTTTCCAATTCATACTTAGCACACATTTCCTCAAACCAAGTAGCTACTTTGGCTTTGTTCCAGGTTGTTGGATCTACCTCTGAAAGCAGGTTTTCAAATTACAAATAAGAAACTCTTTACCGTGAATATATTTTGTTTGCAGTTTACCATGACCCCCAAGAAAGTATTACACAAGCTATTTCTTAATCTCTAAACTGCTAATCAGAAAATATGTTTTGTAACAATTTTTGCAAACAATTCATTTTCACAGGAAACTAGAAACTACCTCATTTGATAAACCTGTATGGAACCACAAACTCATTTGTGAAAGTTTTTATGAGATTTGTGTGGGAGATGAGGATAGCGATAGGCCCGCCGCACAGAATCCAGTGTATACTCAAAGACCTGAATTTCGCTGACCACATCAGCTTGTTGGCATACACCGAGAGCCTAAGTAGTTCTGTCAGAAGCACCGGGATATATAATTAAGGCAAGATTAACCTTCACCAGCCTCAAACACATCTGGAGGGTGTGCAAGCATCCACCTTTTCACCAAACAGATACTGTAACGTACGATCTGTACTACTGTTTGAAGACGTATCAAAACGCTTCAGCACAAGCTACAGGTTTACGTCAACACATGTGTGCGGTAAATCCTACGTCTCATATGTCCTGACAGAATCGCCAATAAAGGTTTTTGGCGCAGGACAACCTAAAGACTCGTTAGAGGCAACTTGGAAACCCGAAAATGGAAAAGGATCCAACACACCCTATGGCAAGGCCAGAACAACATCACTTGGCAGGCACTGGATTTGGATGCACAGGGAAAGAGAAAAAGAGGACGGCCAGTGACAACTTAGCGTAGGTACCTGGAAAGTGAACTGAAGACCATCAGACTGTCCTGGAATGATGCAAAACGGGTAGCCTAAGACCGAATATGTTCAAGATCTACATATAGAACATATAGTGAAGATACCGTGTTCTTTTTGAAACGAAAAGGATTGAGATATTCAATGGAGCCGAAACCAATTGTAGAATTGCACACAATTTAGGCATTCTGTGGATGAACAGAAGCTGTTTTGCTATTTTTTTCTCAGCAGCATTTCTCAGACATTCAATAAAGTATTAGAGATAAAACGAAAACAAGTCGACTATTCAACTTTTTTGTGAAGAAAACGCATATTTGCGCGACAATCTAAAGTGATCAAATTATTTCACATAAAACACGAACAGTTGGCCATGCGTCCTCACCACTGGCTCTGTCGCGCACTCGCTACTTGACAACATAAGTTTTTTGTGAGCGTGGCACTATTTTAGTGTTAGTAATTTTGTTTTTATTTAATTCTGTTCTGTGGTATTGCAGATAGAATTTCTGTTTTTACTAATCAGAAACAATGCGAAGTTTGCCACGTTTTGCCAAGATATTTTGTATTCAACTTTTTCGTGAATTGCTTAGTTTTCTTTCCCCGGTGTAATTGTTTAGTCTTGGCTAAGGTGCTCTGAGGTGCGTTTTGTAATGTATTCAAACTGTTATTTTTTTAAGAGATTAATTCTTTAACTTTTCCGTGCTTTTAGTGTTTCACCGAAAGTGTTCGTGTTTGAAATGATAGTCAATATAACATTAAGAATCATAACCCATAAAACTTCCTTGGTGAAGAAAACAACGCTGAACAAGATTTAAGCGAGAACGGAATTAAAAACTAGACAAAAAATCAAAGTTGCAAAGATAGGAACACCTGAAAAAGTAAATTCAATAAAAGATATTGAGGTTCAAGATTAAAACTGTAGAGAAGGTCTTTTCAAAGTCTTCAGTATTATTGACTGGTTTAACACTGATGCCTCTCAGATAGATTGTTAGAAGGAAATTTATTCGAGGTCAAAATTCGAACGTTTTCGTGCACTATATACTCGTCCAACATGGAGACCAAGCTTTTGATAACAAGACAACTACCTACGCAGGCTGGTTCTAAGAATAAGTAGTATACTTGTGAGTCATGATTTACCCGAGGCACATACCTTTGGTTGTGGAAAGTGTGGATTGATCTTGGATTTCATTTTTTGAATCATTCTCGTTTGCACCTGTTGTAAGAATGTACCCAATTTAGTTTTTCCATGCGCACTGGAAAAAACTAAAACAGACGTGATACAGGATAGGACAATTCCGTGCCTCCTTAGTATGACATTATATTCTAATTTTAGGCTGGGGTTATTGAAGGTCATTTTACTTAACAATTATAATAATAGATCGCAATTTTTATCAATTGGCGATAGAAATTGAGAGCGAGTATTTTAATTTATTTGAGAAGAAGTCTTTGAAAAAGAAACATCTGTATCAACATCATTTTTATTTTCATTGTTACAATTTTTATTTCTAAAGAATTGTAAGTAATTTTCGAATAACCTTTTAAGGAGGCTACTAAAGTATTATTTTATTGTTAATTATCATTACTACTTTTAATCGAAAAGAAAAACGATCCTTTTTTTGATAAATAATTATTAATTTATTCAAACAAGCGACTTATGAAACCTCAGATTCATTTTTTTTTGCCTTTGAAAATTTTAATACCACATTTTGATCCTATTTCAGTTTTCTTTGGGACTACTTTCTGAATGAAAGTGTTTTTAAAATCCCTTTTCCGAAAAATCCGTAAAACGGGAAAGGAACGCTATATAATGCATTACTTGATAGATAGCAAGTATGGCAGCCAATCAGATTGCAGTATTTGCAATAGATAATAACTAAATTTCTACTAAATCAATTTAGAACCGGTTCGGTCAACCGAATTAATGATTATAAACTGTTAGTGATGTACCGGTAGTTTAGAATTCAAGGATTTGATGTTTCAAAATTTATTATTCATTAGACATTGCTTCTGAAACATTTTACCGGTGAGCAAAGTTTAGGGAGTGTATATTATTTATGGTTTGGGGGAAAGGGGCAGTGTTTTATACAGTATGAATTCTCTATATGGCAATGACAAAAAAGAACTTAATTCCACCCTCCCCCCTCCCATCAACACGTTGATGACCCTCCTCTCTCCACGACGACACTACTACCATTTTTTAAACAACAATGAAAGTAACAACTAGCTAAGCTTATTGTACCTCACCAAAACCCATGATTCACTAAGAAAACAGTGCCACTATTTAAAGTTGATTATCGAGTTAGGAGAGTCAGGTTGGCTTAGTGGTCATCAGTCGCGCCTCCCACCTCTATGACTCCGGATTGAGTCCTAGGCTCGGCACTAAGACTGAGATTTGTCGATCTCAATTTGACTCTAAGGTTTTTCTCCGGGTACTCCGGTTTTCCTCCCTCTGCGAGTTCGACTTTCACGCTAACAACTGGGCCGTCGAGCGATTAAACATTAGTCTCTGGCAAGAAAGAATGGGCAACCACTTCCTTCGCAAAATGACGTTAAATAAAGTATTATTATTGAGTTACAGAAGAGAAAATTAGTCATTGACGAAATATAAAACAAAAAATAACAATTCTCTCGGTTATTTATTTTTTTATTTTTCGGATTCAGCGCAAAGCGCTGAATAGGACTCATAGTCCCCTACTCAGTTAATGTTCCCTAACTCGGTTAATGTACCCTAACTTTAAAAAAATTAAAGATGTCTTAAATGTAAAAACTGTGAAAATAGAATAGAATTGAGGGTATGCTTGGTATGAGAGGATAAATACAATAAATATGAGTGAGAATCAGTAGGTTTCTAATGAACGCTGGTGTAAGATAATTGCCAGTGATATTAACCGAGATGTCAAGAAAGTTGACGGAAGTCTTACTGATTTCCTAAGTAAATTCAGGGCGTAGAAAGGGGAGCGGCCGGGGGGGCCTGTGCCCCCC
>JAOBAY020067275.1:0-12145 GCA_025331085.2 Zoanthus sociatus | reverse complement strand
TACTTGCTATTTTACTTGCTATTTGTTTTTACTGGGCCGTTGGGAGGGGAGGGGCCGGGGGGGCCTGTGCCCCCCCAGTTTTTACTCCAACCTTTGTCACTACTATTGCTTCACTGAAACGCTGAGAAAAAGGGGGGTTATTTCACTAGTTTTAAACACTCTGAGTTTGTTTCAAATGGAAATTAAAACCCCGGAAATACGTTTTTATAGATAAACTATTTTTCAAACTTTTTCGGGGAGCATGCCCCCCGACCTTCCAAGAAGGCACCTGCTTTTGATAGTTGGTTGTGCCCCTATCCCCTGATCTTTCGTCAGCACTATTCTCATTCTTTAATCGTTTGATGTGCTTAAAGACGACATCGCAATGACATTTAATGCAGACTTAACAAAAAGATTGTAAAAATATTGGTTGACGCAATGACGTCACCTCCAACGAACGACGGTTGCTCATTTAACACTATTAGACAACAGTCTGACTGATACGAACACGTTATGTTCACCTTATGATCGTAGACGGGAAACAAACGTTCGTAAGAGTGTTCATGTGCCCAAAACATCACATCAACTCCTAGGAGAATACAGAAGATAGCTTTTAGGAGGTATAAATCAGAAATTGATTCTAAAATAGTGATAACAGTGGAAAGCGCAAACAAAGAAATGTATAATATGCAAAGCAACTTGGTAAAACTTTGTTTGGCAACTAACTGCGTTAATGGAAATTTTAGGTTGTCTCAATGCAATATGTGACGTAAAACGTAACACGCCTTTTAGGCGATATGTAAATGCAACACGTCTAACACGACATGTAGCATTTCTTTAACGCAGTTTTTAACTGCTTCTGACTCTAAATATAACACATTAACGCAATATTTAAATAGTTATTTCTAATAGAAAGTGAGTGCTGCGAGTACACTATTTTGTTATACTTTATATAGTGACAATACTTTTCTATTTTCGGCATTTACTGTATTTGGATTTGAACCGCTGACAGCATGTATCGTGTGTAAAGAAATGCTAGAATCGACTCTTGATACGGTATGGACTTGAGCCGCTGATCGTATAAATCGCAAGTTCAATGCTAGTGAAATCTGAAGATTACACTGTGCTCCGAATAGAAGGCTACTCGTTCGCTCGCAACACGCCTTTAACGCGATACGTAATACGTTTTTAACGCAGTTTTTAACAACTTTTGCGTCTAAATATGACACATCTTTAACGCAATATGTAACAGCTTTTGGCATAAAAGGTAGCATGCCCTTAACGTAATATGTAACACGTCTTTAACGAAGTGTAGAGCAACTATTCCCTTCTGGCTGCAGCGTATCGAGCTCGGTTTTAGTCGTGATTTCCAACCGTTTTTGGATTCCTTTTGCATTTCAATTCTTTAAAAAATTTAATTTATAACAAACTTAAACCTCATTTTGGGCATTTTGATTTCTTTTAAATTTTAAAAATTTAAATGGTTTATGATATATGACTTGTAAATGACCTTTTTTAAAAAATAATTTCAAAATGTTTTAACACAATCCATTGCAGGATACTCTTTTCTTTTGCCTCTCCCATGCAAACATCCACCTAGGTTTTCACCAGGCTATGATGGCACGGAGAATATGTTTATTTCTTAAAGGGAGAAATGCAGCAACCTTTTAGGGATCGGAGGGATAGTCTTACACATCCCCATTTCTCCAGCACCCTTATTAAATTCGCATTTCCCTCCTGTGCTTCATAGAGCTATGATGAAACGCTTTTTGACCAATCGGAACTCATGTAGCATCTAAAGTTTTTTTTTCGTTATCATTGAAGGGATGATGAAGCAATAGCAATTCGTAATCAAATACCTAATTTTTAGGGTTATTTTGGTGCAGTATTTTAAGAGATATTTTTTTAGCTCTCAAGTGAGTATAGGTTGTCTACCTACCATATCTGTAGAAAAGCTTCTCCAAAGGGAACAACTTCATCGAGGAGAGTCCGCTGCGAATCTAAAATGAGAATTTTTCAGTTTAAAAACTGTTTTTAGTGAAGTTTTATTTCCATATGAAGCGAAAGAGTTATATCAGGTGCTTATTCTTTTTTGTTTGAACTTTTCTTTAAGGAAGCTTCTTTTTTCATTGAACTTAAATATCTAACGTTGTCTTTTGAAATTTTTTATTTTGACAGTTCTGGTGATCTCCATGCATCAGTCAAACTAAAGAATAGTTTCAAAATATAGCTAATCAGAGGTGCATGTAAAATGGGATAGTTTCAAACTTCACTAATCGAGCCAGCTGCAGGCGGAAGAACAAAAGAGAACTATCTAGTATTTTTAGTCACTTTTGATCGATCAAAACACATTTAAGATTTCCGTAGAAACTATCTTTAGATAAAGGGAGAAGAATCATAGTCATGAAAACGAAAAATGTCTATAGAAGAAATTTTTGTGCGGGTCAAGTGATTGAGCCTCAAAACGCATTTCTTAAGAACCTCTTAATATTTCCGAAATCTGATCCTCGTGATTGTTACAAACTGTATTCATCATCATCACCATCCGTCATCATCATCATCATCACCAACATCATCCATCATCATCATCATCCATCATCATCACCAACATCCATCATCATCATCATCCATCATCACCAACATCATCCATCATCATCACCAACATCATCCATCATCATCATCATTATCATCACCAACATCATCCATCATCATCACCAACATCATCCATCATCACCAACATCATCCATCAACATCATCATTATCATCACCAACATCATCATCATCATAATCCATCAACATCATCCATCATCATCCATCGTCATCATCATCCATGTTTACCGTCCCTAGTATCCCACTCCTGGAGTTCGATATGATATGAGTTGCCTCGACTGATTTCTATACTCTGCCATATCTTCAGTGATGTTTAGCTTCCTCGTGTCTTTTTCCACTAACTTCCAGCTCCATCGCTCTCCTAAGTATACTCATCCCTACGTTTTACATGACCAACCATCTCAACCTCGTTTTCTTTAATCTATGTTCCACCTCACATCTTCTTTTGACCTCTTCATTAGTAATCCTGACCTGCCATCTTAAGCTACGGTAATACGAGCAACAAAAACGTCCAACTTGTCTCGCAACATTGCTGCGAAATTATAGTTGAAAAGCGATGTTGCGCGTTTTACATCCCACACACAACTTGTCTCGCAACAAAAAACATGTGTTGCAAGTTGCTGCAGCGTGTTGCAGAAAGTAGAGGTCCGTTCTACTTTCTGCAACAAAATCTCCAAAATACTGCCCGTCTTACCACTTAAAGGCAACTTGTTTTGCAACCAAATCACTTTGTTTTGGAGCAGGCTGTTCATCATCATCGAGAACAAGGGTCAGAAGAAACGCTGCTGCAGAACGTTCTTCTGCCAAGTGGCGACCGCCATCTTTGTTTTCATTACCTGACCTCGTTGCTGGCCAATCAGAGGCCTGAATTCACCCAGATTGCAACACATTTTTTTTGTTGCGAGACAAGTTGTGTGTGGGATGTAAAACGCGCAACATCGCTTTTTAACTAATTTCCCAGCAATGTTGCGAGACAAGTTGGACGTTTTTGTTGCTCGTATTACCGTAGCTTTATACCAAACAAGTGAATAGTATTTTTTGCGCACGCTGATTGGCTAGCTCGAAGCTGATTAGCCAAGTACTATTCACCTGCGTGAGCAGCAGAAGTAAAACAAAATGGCTTTCAGTTTCGATTCGGTTTGAAAATATCGCAAATAAAGTTACTTTTTGTCCGCTAGTTGTTTAGCTTGTTTGGTATATACTAAAACAATTATTCACCTCAGTATCAGTGAAAATAGTGGATATTTATCTCGCTGCTTCGAGGTTCGTTTCGCAGCGTCCTCGGTTTTTTATCGACCTATTTTTTCGGCAACTACTGATATACTCAGAGTTAATTCGATACAAAATGGTTATAAAATTATGTATATAAAGATTTAAGATTTTGTTAACTTTCATCAGCATTTTATCATTTCTGTTTTTAACCGCTTTCAGGAAGATTAATTTAAATTTTGTCAGGCGATGTATACGTAAGTTTAGGAAATGTTTTTCAAGGAAATAAATCTTAAAAACTTAACAACTGCAAATGAATGAAGTCTTTTATGCAACATTAAAACTCCTTGTGGCTCAGTTGATAGAATTACTGGATTTAGTTTTTAGTGAACAAAAGATTATGAATGAACAACATGTATTATATAGTTAAAATTTACAATTTAAGAATTTAACTTAATGCTTTAATTCCGATCTATAGTTATTCTTATAGTTATAGCGGGCCATTATAGTTTATTGGCGTTCAACTGTTACGTGTTACCTTTTAAAAAAGTCATTTACTATTATAATTTTATTATTATTTTTATTATTATTATTATCATCATCACTAGTATTATCATTATTATTATTGTCATTTTATTATGACATCTTTTGTTTGACACTTTTTAAGCTTTGTTTTTGTTTTTGTTGTTTTTAATTTTGTTGTGCAATTTAGCCAGGCTTGAAATATATTCAAAAATCTATTCACTATACAGATATAAACTTCGCTTTGCTTCAATAACAATGACTTGAAAATGACGTTAGGAGACGTCGAACCGTCGTCAAATAGACATGTTAGCGCTTAATTTTATGGTTAAATAATATTGTTACAACTACACTTTACAGTGGAAACAAGGGACGGTAGAATTGAGTGCAAACGTTTTCCGTTAGAGATTTTATTTTCAGAGAGTATGACACAAAATCGCATCTGATGGATCGCTACAATCACTACTGAAACAACCGATGTTCAGCTGCGGCTAAGAAAGGCTACGCACATAAATACAAATAACTCTGAAAGCTTACAAGTATGTTTTAGGATTACGTACATAGTAAATAAAACCTTTAGCGGGTAGATAACATACTATAGCGACTACTGTAGCTGTGTGGAATTTGCATTTCTAATTTATATTCAGTTGAAATAAATCAAAGTCAAAGCAATTAACAGTACTAGCTCAATGCCATTGGTCGGAACCTGAATATTAAACACTTGAGCACCGGTTATCTGCGATTAAGACAAAAAAGTCGAAAACACTGGTTTATAATAAATCGTTCTCGACTGACTGTCATTGCATACGTATCAGTACGGCTATTGAGCCCGGGGATTTGAGTCTCTATTTTCTGATATCAGCTGGCAAAACTTTAAGTTTACGACTGAAGTTTTGTTTTCCGAAAAGTCAAAATTGTCAAAAAATGAAAAAGTGAACAGGTTTCTGTATGTACGTGGTCAGTAAACAATGGCTTCCACGTTGAGGGAAGAATGATTTGTCTCCATCCACCAGTTCAACTTCAGACTTCTGTGTGTGTGAAATGACTTCTCACATTTCTGTGATATAAACATCAAGACAAAGCTTGATTCAGTTTTTCAATACACAAAGAAATTTCACATTGATGAAAAAAATGGCACTTCGCCGAAGGCAAATACTGATTTTATCAGTTCAGCTGGTCCTAGACGCTTGGCAAAACTAACCATCTGTGAACCATGCCGCACGGAAGGAAACAGCTAAACTAATATTTCGAAAGGAAAACGGACAGGCAATGCCATGGATATGTGCAAGACAGTACTTATCGTACAAAGCAGTTTCATTGTATTCTTGCTCTGTTGGCGTTTTGTTCATCAGTGGTGACGAACTAAGAATGGCTAAAAGACTTTTTCTGTTCCTGCAATGGCTCTTTTTCACCTGCCTGTTTCAAGGTAAGAACATTTATTTTATTATTGAAGAAAGTGCAATGGAAAAGACCTTATATCAATGTTGCTTTGTAAAAAAAGGTAGACTGTGATGTGTCCCCTAGGTGATTTTTCTTGGCTTCGATAATTTCACGGGAACTATATTATGAGCTAATTACATTATGTTTCATTCTGTTTGAAAACAATGCATCAAAATAGGTAACAAACGTTTTATCCCTTCTAATTTTTTCATTAGGTGCATGCGCATCTCAAATACTACAGCAAAGCACCCTGGACTACATTGCCTCTCACTTGGAGATCCGTTATGACGTCATCGATAATCTTCAAGATTCTTGGAAAACCTACCGCGTCCGAATGACTTTCACCAACACGGGCGAAACAACAATCCAGAAGGGAAAATGGGCACTATATTTCTGTCATATTCGCGTGGTAGAGAGTAAGAACACCAAGCACAATCCCAATGGCTACGTACTTCCGGGTGGATACGGTCTAAAAGTGTTTCATATCAATGGATGTCAGCACAAGTTCGAGACAACAGCTGAATTCAAGGACCTGGCTCCAAAAGAGTCTTTACAGGTATATTCTAATTAAGAAACAAATAAAGAAGCCTAAGCCGTGTATTACACTGTGATAAAACACGACGGGCATTTGAGAACACGAGGGAAATTTAGAGAGCACGAGCCGCAGGCGTGTTTTATCACAGTGTAATACACGGCTTAGGCTTCATTTATTTGCTGATGATTTAGTAGATTTTACACGCCGCGAGTAGAAACAACAAAGCACACAGATCGACAAACTGACGCAATTTAATTTCTTGTTTATTTGATAAATTACTCTGGTCTTCAAAACTTTCTGCTGCTTTGCAGACAACTCCATCATAAGTGTTTTCAAATAAAATGTTTTCCGCCATCTCTAACAAAAATGTTGGCAAGAGGAATGCCGGTGGCAAAAAAACAATAAAACACGCTTTTTCTAAGTTTTATACTCTGATAAAACATGGATTTTTGACCAATCAGAGCGCGCGCGCAGGGTCCTATCTATATTATAACAAGCAATATGCCACATACACCTGGCAAGGTTGTATTTTAGGTTATAAGGTTATATACCATACAAAAGGGATAATATTTATTCAACAGAAACTTGCTAATACTCAGGATTTCATCGCCGGGTGTTTTTAAGTAAAACTTGAATTTTATTCTGAAAATTTGACTCGGCTTAGCTTTCGTTGTATATCTTATTTAAGAAATGTTTCTCTCGACCATCTTGGGAATGAGGAAAGCATATGCCGACTTACCAATTACAACAGAAAGTATAGCGTTCCCAGATATGTCCTACTGCTAGGCATACCAATTGCAATATGTTAATTTCAAATTCAATTCTTGTTTTTAGGTCGTTAGCTAGCGCACTTCTTTTCTTTATTCAACAATATTAGTTCAATTTTTTAAAATGGCATTTTCAAAAATTTTATATCCGTTGCAGCTTTTGTGTTCCCACCGGGTTGCTCAATCACCATTGTTTGTATTTCTATCTGACATTTGGAAAAATTATACTCAAGTAGAACGATATTTCTGTTGAGCAATCAATAGTCATGCTCATTTTTCGAGTTTGTTTCGGCTGTCGACTTTCTTCATTTCAAGGAGATTAAAAATTTAAGACATTATTTTAAGTTTCTATTGAATTCACAAATCTGTTATAAAATATTAATTGTGTGCATGACAGATTTAGAACCAAACTTACTGTTAGATTTCAGTGTGGGTGTTTCGGTGTGCGCCTATTTAGATAGATCATTTCTTTTTTTTTAATTTTATTGCAATTGTAAATAAGGTATTGTTAGGCGAAACTTGTTTGCGATCACCAATGTTTGTTGCATCTTGCAACTGTGGGAGTTTTCATTTTGAAAAACTATTTTCGCTCGTAACAGCAAATGAAATGGTCTTAGACAGCTTCTTATGGAGGTTACCAAAAACTTCTGACTTGTATAGTAATTGTTTTCAAAAACAAAGACACGCTAGACGAAAATTCGGATTAAAATGTATAATGCAAATATTTTTCAAATGGTATTTGCAACTAGTATATTTTGTTTAGAACAGTTAATGAGCAGAAAATGAAAAACATTTTTTTTCGATGCTTTTGTTTTTGTGAACTTAAGCAAGAAACTGGAAGCGGTATATTTTTCTCAAGTTTAAATAGTGGTTCTTTGAGTTGATTTATGTGGTCGGTATACGTCAATGACGTGCATCCCAGTTGTTAGAACAAAAAATGGCCAAATCAACTATCAATTATTATTTAACGTAAAAAAAACTTTGCGTTTTGCATATATCAAAAACAAAACCAATTAGCCTTCGAGTAAATTAGTTTCAACAATCGGCCGGCTTTTCGGATTTGAGATATCAGTTGATAGCTGAAGAAGTAATCCTTTTCTACAAAATAAAAAACACATGCACTAGACGAAAAACCAGATGAAAATGCATAATGCAAATATTATTCAATTAGTACTTTCTACTAGCATTTTGTTCAGAAGAGTTAATGATCAGAAAATTGAAAAACTTTTTTTTTTCGATGCTTTTGTTTTTGAGAACGTAACGTAAGCAGGAAAGTGGAAGCGGTATATTTTTCTCAAGTGTAAATGCTGTTTTTTTCAGTTGATTTGTGCGGTCGTCGTACGTATGAAATAAAATGTATTGCTGTCGATAACCAAACCAACTACAACCTAACCTTTATTATTTAAAGTAAAAAAAGAAGACCGTTGTTTCTTGTAAATACGAAAAACAAAACCGATTAGCTTTCGAGTAAATTAGTCTCAACAATCGGCTTTTCGGATTTGCGATACACGGTTGATAGCTGAAGAAGTAATCCTTTTCTACAAAAGAAAAAGTTACGCTTAAAACGTAATGCTTCATTCATAGCTTTTAGGGAAGAAAAAAGAAGTTAAAGCTGTGTATCAGCTGGCTTGTAAAAAAATTCAAAAGATTTTTCGATAATACAAACGCTTTTATGTATATTTATGCGATGTTGTAGCCCGAGTAAGCATTATGGCCAATGAGATATCTACGCACTCGCAAGTTCGAACAAAACTTACACAAATTTCTCGGAGAAAAGTTACAGGCTGCCATTCACATAATTCTGCATGCTGAAACAGGCTTGTCATGGCCAGCTATAAACATTGTGTATAAAAATTGATTAACTACTTCGTATTGGTTTAGCTTTTTTAATGTTTTAACACGAAATGTCTTTTGCTATATAGTGAAAATAGGTGAAAAAAGAACTTTTATAATATAAATTATTTTAATGAGAAGTATTTTTTGTTAATTACTGTATAATTCACTTACCTTCAAAGATTTTTAAGCTACTTGGTCTTCGTAAAGTAGACACAGAACTGACATGCACGTTTAATATTAGGAGAGTTACGTATAATGCATAAATAATTACCACGCATTCTGATTGGCTAGCTTTGAGATTAACAGCATTTCCGCTCCCGAGGGAAATTGAGATTCCTAAATTTTAGGCCTTTAGCTGTACTAGAGTTGGGGTTGGAAGCGAAATAATTAAAAAGTTATTTTTTTATCATCATTCACGTACACTTTTTGCCTTTTTTTAATCACTCACATTATTTCTGCTATTAGTAGTTATTCCCTATTAATTTTGTTTTCTACTATCATTCTAATATTATTTTTTTTGAAGTATAATTCATTATCCTGATTGGGAAACACTCCTTATTCCTAAAAATCTATTGTTGTTCTCAATTATATAATATACGGCTTTTACCGACACTGGATAGCGTCAAGTTATGGGATTTTCTTTACTTTTTTTTTGTAGTTTACCGCAACAAAACTCAAAATGTGTGATAGCTAGCTAGTAAAATATCTATATCTATAGGAATAATTTCAAAATCACGTTACTTTCTTTTCTAGAAGTCACTATCGTTTATTGTGCCGGTAAACCTACAGCTGGAAATTGAAAAAAATTTGTTCCAAAAAAATTGACCGCTAAACATAATGACCTTCGGTAATTTTATTCATTTATCAAAAGAGGGATCGAGGCTCCTAAAATGCTTATATAGCTGAGCTCAGGAACGAGATAACAAAGATTATAGAAACGATTTGCAGTAATGCGAACTGAACAAGTACTGAAGTAGGCTACAAGCGAAACAAACCAAAAAGGAAATACAAAGGGCCTTAGATGTTTTTACAAGTTTTTTTTTGAGACAAAAAATATCTGGTTTCATTCAAAATTATAAATATTACAAAGAAATTAAATAGCCTTCACAAAAAAGCAGTGCTGCGGTAACGGAGTCTAGCCTCTAAAGTTATTTTAACGTACCGTCAGTTCAGCGACTTCGCAAGTTAAATGCAGCAACGTCCTAAAGTTCCGTGGCACTTGACGATGTTAAGTCCAAGTCAACTTTGATTGAACTACCGAGAAAAGAATTTAAATAGGCTTCCAGTAAAACAGCTGCAATTTCCATCCATCAATACGACCATTTCTCAACAGAAAATAGCTGCGTTCAGCCACATGTTTTTTGTGATCCAGAAAACAGGTTTTCTATCTTTTTCTCTTTCAACAGAAAACCTTACTTTTCAAGCATTTTGTAAATTTTACGTTTTTGCTTAGTTAATGTTGTTGAGAAAATTTTGTACTTGGTTGATTGTTTGACGCGAGTCGGTTAAATGAGCAGTCAGATGAGATTTGGTTTCTACAATCGTTTTGATTGGCTTTTTCACTTGCTTTAACGAATCTCTGGAGAATTGAAATTTTGATCGAATAAAAAAAATTCGCTTGCATTAGGTTGATCAGTTTGTTTGAAAGTTATTTCATAAAAGCAATAAAACATACTTTTCTATGGGTTTACTGTAATAATAAACCACTTGGGATGTTGGGAGATCTCTTAATTCGTTAACATATGATACGGTGTAATACGGGATACCGATTAAGTGTATTTCACGTGGTAATGAAAACCACTCTAAATGCATTTACTCTAACACTAATTTACTCTTCTCTCTTTACAACAACAGTACAAAGATACATTAAATGCCGAAAATAGAACAGTAGTGTCACACTGTAACAAAATAGTGTACTCGCAACACTCACTTTCTATTAGAAATAACTAGTAGCTAATTAAGACAATTCTCAATCTCAACGTACTTCACGAATATATCAATTACTAGCCAAAACTAGTTGAAACGTGTCGAAACTAAAAATCCTTATTAGTATCACTAACTTAATACAAAGAACAGGGAGACGTTGTCTAATTAACGCGTGTAAAAGGGATACTTAGCACCCTTATCAAAGTACACACCCGCTTTGTTGCACCGTTTCCTCTTCATAGTTTCGTATTCAAGTGAAAATATACGAAAGAATCCTCAAAACATACGCTTTTTTAGATCGTATAAAAATTATAGCTATTTCTACAGTAAATAGCAAATAGCTTTTATTGGCCGTTTTTATACTAGAGGATGCATTTTCCGTCGTCTAGACGAACTTGGGCAACTTTTGTAGTTCCTCTGGTTATTCGTCTTTAATTGATCTACAGAGTATAAAGATGGGCAAAAAACGCATTATCCGTCTAGACGAACTATCTTGCGTTATGCCTTGTTGAAGACTAACTGTAACTCCGAAAGATCAGCAATTCATCTAGATGAATAATAAGTCTTTTGCCTTCTTTATTGCCAACGAGCCAGCCGAGCGAAGACGATAGCCTGGCGAGGCGGCAGCATTATAGATCCGTGCGAAGGTGCTATGCAGACGGAAAAAATCTCGAATGATCCAGATAGATGTATAAAGTAATGTAAAATTTTATGATGTATGCCAAAGAGGCCTTTTGTCTTCGAATGGACCAATCACAGTGCGTTAACCTTATGACGTCAAAGTAGCATGGTGAACAAAAAATAGCGGCTAATTTGATTCATTTTATGAATGACATTTTCTAAAACAAGATTACCGTTAAAGAGAAACATTTACAATAAAACTTTGTATATTTGTATGGTTTTTACACGCAAAGCACACGATGAGATATTTTAGTTTATAATTGTTTCCAAATGAGTAAAATGAGAGCCCCAGTTCTCAATGCTTGCACAGCTCAGTTCTGTCATCCTCATGCTTTTGTTTTGTCTTGCTTGTTGGCAATTAGCGATATCTGTTACTAGTACTATATGATAGAAAGGCAAATAATCAGACGAACTACAAAACTTTACCGAAGTTCGTATTGACAGATAATGCGTCCTCCAGTATAATCTATCTTAACACCAAAGATTTTTTTTTAAACAGCGTATTTCCGGTAGTTCATCTTTTCCTGCTCTCCCCATGTGCTGCTGAATATAAATCGGCTTTAAGACTTGCGCACACAAGCTGGAAATAAGCTTATTTCGCTGTTTCACAGATATTAACAAAGTGTGTTCACCAAATCTG
>JAOBAY020067264.1:0-12147 GCA_025331085.2 Zoanthus sociatus | reverse complement strand
TAAGAGTTAAAAATTAATTTATGCCAAAACCTTTAAAAGTAGATAAGATCAAAAGGCACCGTCAAACATAAAAGAACTCAGATAAACAGACCTGTAGATGGATGACTACATGACTTTGTACAAATTCTACCTGACACAATTTTATTTTGTACTGTACCTGCTCCACCCTGAAACTTTTCAAAGACAGGGGGCCATGTTGTAAACTGCAGCATCAGATTTGGTTTCTTCCATACTGTGTACACTACAAATTAAACTTACAGCAGTTTGCAAAATAATAGAAACAATGTGACACTTAACAGGGACAGGGTCAGCGGTTACAATCTACCATGACCTATTATCATGCAACTCATTCAAGTGTGACATCACTTGACTGAGAAAGAGTCAAAAGCTTGGCAATGTGGACTTTCAAAACCTTTGATCTCAAACAGATATTTTAGTTTTATAATAATAATAATAATAATAATAATTTAATACTTCTTCTGCGCCCATTTCATAAAATGATCATGATTATAATTGAATTTAATTAGCACTAAAACTGAGCTCAGTTGCCTACAAGAGTTTTAGAACCAGTTACAATAAGGCAAAATAGTTATTAATTTTTTGGTAAATCTTTTCTATCAAGGTATAAAAAAAAGTATTCATCAACAAACTAACCAGCATATAGTTAAGTTAACTTTATAAGATTATGAATCATGTTTTTATTCTAGTGTTAAGCTTGTTGCACAATCTGTAATGCTGATCATGAAAAAGAGGTCAATCTTCTTTTCAAAAAATATCACTTTTGAGTCCATATTCAGAGCTCAATGCTTATACAAGTCTAGTCATCAGAAATGACTGCATGGACTCTTTGACAGGCAACCAAGAATAATATCAATTTAATAGTTGTTCTTTGAATGACTAAATCCAATATGTAATTTCTGTATATTTATTGTTATAAAGATTTTCAGAAATGAATAAATAAACATGTACTGTTTCTGCATTTCAATGTTAATACAACTGTTCTCGAAAATCAATTCAGTTTCTACAGATTTACACAGTCTTTACATTTGTAGATTAAACAAGTTACCTGGCTGGTTACATGTAGGTATTTCTAATTGCTAATTCAAAGCCGTAAGCAACAAAATTAATTAATCACTTTTTTCAATAAAGCCTAATTAAACAGTATGTCTAAATAAACAACCATTTATTTTTCCTTTTATTCCCACGGGATCAAGTATTAACTGAATATAGCCAAAATGCTGTTTTCTAAAATGGTATTTATTGAAAAGATTTGTACTCGAATGTAACAAAAGACTTTTATTATAAATTCTATTTAAAGTTTACATATTTTAAACTTTTCTAGCCTAAAATTTTTAACAGTTTTTTTAAAAAAGCAAATATTATCATCAACGACAAATTCTATTTAATTTGTCATTAAATTGCTTTGGTCAGAAAATGCAACAGCTCTTGTATGTATTTCACTCTTTTTTTACAACAATTGAAGTGACATGGACTATCTAGACATAATTACTTATTAAATGGTTTCTTCTAAACATAATTGAACTTATGTTTAGAATAACCTTCTCTTTTGAGGTACAAATAAAAAATCATGCTGTGTTACCACAATCATATACAACAAGAATTGTTTTGAAAACATCCAGCCCTGATCATGAGAAAAACCAGTAATTTAATGGCTTGGTTCTTGTAAATGGTACTGGTGCAATAATTTCCATAACAACTTTCGGGGTTAAGCATTACAAAAATGTCCCTAGGTCACAACTTTTAAATGCTAGCATTAATTAGTCAGGCCAATATTTCCTTAATATTTGATGTAGCCAACCTAAATAAAGTAAAGGTTAGGTAATCTCACTTTACCACATGCAGAATAATATTTACTGATAGAAGAACTGCTCTACATTTAAGGGACATATATGGAACGCTGTGTCAGAGTTTCTATAGACTGAAACAGTTTCACAAATAGTTAAATTTTATACCATAGTGAAAAAAAATGTTGAACTATTATTTCAAACTGGAGTCCTACATTGGAGTGAATCCACTTTGGTGTAAAATTTATCTATTTACAATTGAGGGGGACCATATCCCAATTAATCACTATCCTGTCTTTTTCAATTGTAACAAATATAAAGCCAAGTAAAAAAAAAGTTGGTTAGCGTCCTATTTTTCCTATTTTTACGGTCGGGAGGGAGGTTTTTATTTCTATTTTTTTGATGTAATGAATCAAATTTTCAATGATGGAAAACATTGTAGTATATACCCATTTCTCGCTATATTGTTAAGGCTACCATCCCAACATTGGCTACAATACAGAGGAAACGTATGGATTAATATTGGGTAATTTTACAAGCTTCAATCTCCGGAGAACACCTCTGAAAACACACGGTGTGTTTACTAGGAGCTTGTCTGAAGACTCAGTCTTAAAATTATTTTAGATTTCTAAAGGTTTTGGTAACTTATGGACGAGAAACTCGGACGTGACCAAGTCTGCAGTTGTGCAATTATATATTCAACAGTAATATTAATACAAAAATAAAAAATAAAAACAAAATAGGGTCAGGAGCTTCTTCAATGGTCGGGCGGGCATGCTAACCCACTTTTTTTTTTACTTGGCCTAATATAATGTAATTAATGGCTTTCAGTTACCCAATCAGGAGAAAAAGTTGGATTGTTCTGCTCTGATGAGAAGCTGTTACCAGTTGGTTCCAGCTACTGTAGATTACGAAATGTCTGACACAGAAGCTAGCATGCAAACTGTTTGCCTGGATAAATTTCTAATCCCTGCACAGAAATACTAGCCATTCATTAAATAGGTCTACAAAACTAACAAAGTACCTGTTGGAAAAATTTGATTTTCAGTTTTGAAGAAGATGGGCTCTCCTTTCAGGCAATATACTGTCACATTTTCTCCTGAGTGTGTTACAATGCGCATGACACTCATTTCCTCTTTGTTTGGAATCATTTCACTGAGTTCTTGAGTTGTTAATGATGGAAAAGCAGCTCCAACATCGGCCCGCAGTGTACGCCTGTTTCAAAGCAACATTTTTTGAGACAAATTAAAGATCAACATTTCTTAATCAGTGATTTTGAAAAGAAACATTTACAATTTTCTAGTACAAAACTCAAATATAAAACCGCGCTACTTTACATTGTGGAAAAAGGAAAATAAGTTAACAAAAAATGAATAGACTGGGTATTTACACATGCCGTACGGGCACTCCGCTCGACGTTTAATATTTAAATAAACGGATGATTTTTTAAATATTAACGGAAATGAAAGCAAAAATATTATAAATTATATTTACATTATATGTATTGTAGAAATGATATTCAACTTACCGGTCAGATCCACGAATAGCAGTGTTCGATTTAGTTCGAAAAGTCTTCAGAAACATTATAGTACTTGTAACACTTGGCAGTAGCCAAAAATAAAGTTAGTATGATAATGCAATCACAGCATTTTTGCTTTGAAAACTTTTGAACGGCAGATCTTCAAACACAGCCGCCATATTGCCCAGTCTTCTTTGGTAAATTGTTTCCACGGTTGTCTTGTAGCGTCGCAAAGAGCCCTGGGAGTGAAAGTAAACCTTCCCGGATGTTTTTCTGACAAAGCAACAAACCGTTTGGTTTTGAATCACACCAGCTGAAATGGTTACACGTGGGTCAAAATTCGTCTATTTTGTGGCTATCTAGCAGTGTAAAGGGACTCCGACTTTGTAAGAGTGGTTAGCTACTATCCAACGAAAAATAAGATTGGAAAATTGATGTTCTTTTGGTACAATTGTAGCCCACGCCATCAACTGTAAGCACTGGTTTGTGACAAGGCGTCCTTTTTACAGAATCGAACTTAAAAAGAAGTTAAACTGTTCTTCAACTACAAGATAACTTTTTATTCTTGTTGAAGCAAATGCTGGTGAACCGTTTTTCCTAAGAGAGAATCACAGTCACTACGACTTCTAATTTGTGTCTGGAGAGACAAAAGTTGACATCGAATTCAAAAGGAAACACATTAGCAAGTTGATGACTTCCGTCAGAATTTGTCCTGACGAAGTAGTTACCGCCTGAAATAAATATCTGCAACTACATCCGATAAATTTTCTTTAAACGCGAGTGTGTGGCGAAAGTATGGACCATTGGTTTCGGAACAGGCCAAGGGTTGTTGATTGTTGTTGATGTTTGTTGACCATTATCGATGCCAGCTTAGAAAATTTAAGTTGGTGTCGCAGCTGTATTAAAGAACATAAATTATACTTCGGCGGTTTTTTGTTTATTTTGTATGAACACAAGCTGTCGAAAGTAATAAATAAACACTATACGTTTTCAAAAAAACATTAAACAAAGTGTTAGGAGTCACTTTGATAGCTGACGCAAATCAGAACGTTTGTGGTTTTAAATGGATCCAGATTATGAGAGACGTTTATTGCGACCAACAGGAGGACGCAGTACATTGTCTTCACCAGTTTTATCGGTAAGATTAATGGTTTCTCCTTTAGTGCTTTACTCAAAAAGCAAGTTTGGGAATAATGTGCTGTTAGAAAGTGTTAAATGACTGCTAGGTTTGGGAAGAGCAAACATAAAATCGATAAATTTGTTGAGGAAGTCTTTTAATAGACTTTTATTTCATCCTATAAATGTTAAGCTCTGAAGAACTTGAAAAATTGTTATGTTTATGAGTATTTAGAGTTTCCTAATTTGGAGCAAAAATTATATTTAACTTTTAATATTAAATCTCATGCACAATACTCTATAGAAGAATTGGTTATATCAGAGCACAATATTTGCTCTATTTTATTGTTTTAAGTGTTTACTGTAAAGTTCTTCAGTGGGCAAAATGGATACTGTTAGTGCTTTCACTACTAATATAAATGTAATGATATATTATAGCCCTCAGTTATTGGAAGAAATCCATCATCATTAAGCCCAGTTGGATCACCAGGAAATAGAGAGAGATTTTGTGATCGGTAGGCATTCCTGATTTGAATATAGTTGACCATGTACCATTGTCAAATTACAACTCATCTTTGTTATATAGGCATCATAGTTGGTCCATCCTTAACAGCTCTGCAAAAAGGTTTTGCTCTTGAGATACAGTTAGTTTTTAAAAATGTTTATTCTGTTTCACTCTTCAGAATGTTAAAAAGGTATTGAATTTAGTTTTAGTTTTAGTCTTATCATCACTGAGTTTAATAAAAGTTTTGATTAGAGTATCACTGAGCTACCGGCCAGGAGTGTAAAGTAACACTTGCCCAATAGCGCTCATTTTAAATGACGTCACCATTTAAGCTGACGGTGAATGTTGGGATAGAAATGCGGACAAACGTTGAACACGGGCAAACTTGATTGTCATAAAATTGCTTCCCGCTAAGACATTCTTTAATATAACAAACACTTTGTGACTTATTTATAAACATTCAAACCCTATATTTTAATTCAACAAAGTCAAAGATGCAGTGTTTGTCCAAATTTCAATCCCACAATGTATCGCAAAAGTTATTTTTAGATACCAGAATGAATGCTATTGCCTGAGGCTGGTTACCAATGCTAAAATGTTGTTTTTTTTACTATATGACTATCAAAACCAGGGCTCGACACTAACGGTAGCCAACTACCCACAGACAGGTAGAAATTCAGTTTTGGCTTGTAAATTTTCCATTTACACAAGCCACTTTGGCCAGTAAACAAAATACAAGTTTCTGTCTTTATCAAGGACCGAAGGCATCTCAGAATTTTATGAATGGCTAGTTAGTTGAAAAGTTAGCGTCAAGCCCTAAAAACAAAACTTGATTTTATTAATAAATTAAACTAGGCTTCGTAACATAAAATCAATCAATCAATAGTTTTGAATTAATTCTTTATTGCAGTTTAACAACTGAATTAAATGGAGGTTTAGAGTATAATATGACAATAAATAGCGGTACAGTAACTAGGGCACACAAAATCTGGGTTTGATTCCCAGCTGAACCAACACTCAGGGTCTAAAATAATTGAGGAAAAGGTACTGCTTTTGCTATAATATAAGCAAATGATTAGACCTTCTCATCTTCTTGGATAAGGTTGTTAAACCATAGGCCCAGTGTCCCAACTCTCTATTTGAACGTTTTATATGGATAAATGTGCTACATAAAATCAATGAATTTATTTTATTTTAAAATTATGGCTTGTCTACACCAGAACTACCATGATTAAACTTAAACGTTAATTTGCCCTTGTGGCAATGAAGTGGTTATGAAAGTTAAGTTATACCCCTTTAATTCCATGTTAAGCTCTAAATGTTGTACTTCTCACTGTTTCTTTTTGTTTTTCACAGTATTTGGGTTAATGTTTATTTAATAGTTAGTAAGATAACTGTGGCCTCTGCTGACCATTTTCAGGTTTATCCCAAGCCGTGCTGGTGCATCATGGAATATCAATTTTAATTTTGTCCAGGTATTGTTGATATAATAATAGCAACAGTTTGAGTAACTACATTAATGAATACTTTTTCATATTAATTAGTTTATTCTACTTTTTATAGTAAACTTTCTATGAAACAGCCAGTGCATGTTAGTTATAGTGAAGTTCACCAAGCATAGATATCACACAGTTACCAGCAGCTGGCAATTTTTGCAAAGCCTGTTGGATGCAGTTTATTTCTCATATTAAAAATGATAAAAGCACCTGAAACCTTAAACACTCCAATATAAAATATCAGGATTTTATGTCAAATAATATTCTTCATGTGGTAATTCCTAAAGTGTAATGATTTAATATGAACTTATATTTTTTAATTAATACCTAGTCTACTGATATATTTTAAAGCAATTTTGTATTTTTTGGTAACTGCTTTTGTTGAAATCTTTCAGAAATAGTTCTCCTATTTTCCTAACTGTACATATTTAATAATAAGCCTTCACTTGTTTACTTATAGGAAAATAATGAGCCAACAAAAAATAGCCCAGTTACAAGGTGAGTTACTTTGTTTTTTTAATTTGTGGTACTATTTGTGTGAGTAGGGTGGTATGTATAGTGAGGAAGCATGTTTTAAGCACAGTTGGTAAGAACTCTTCCTTTCAACCACAATGTTAAAAAAGTTAAATGCAATTTTTTCCCTTTCTTTGCAAAGATTTCAACTCTTGTTTGACCTTCTATTGAGGCAAAGTTGAGGGAGCTTTACACCTTTCTGTTGTCAGTAAATGAGTTTGTCTGCTGGGAGCTAACTTGTGATGGATTAGTGTCTTGCAGTTTCTGCTCAAATAAGCAACCAGACTTAAAAAAGTATTTAATACATTATAGTTATTTTGTATTTTGCATCTAGTTCAGCTATTCTTTTGATTGTTAAAGCTGTGTACTGTAGATTTATTACCAAAGAATGGCAGCAGTGATTTGTTGTGGTTTAGTTTTATTTATAGTTAAATTTTTTCAAACCAGTATATTTTTTTCAAACTAGTTTCAATTGTTTTTTTTATTCTGACCAATTTATGTTTTTCAAATATAAGTGTTTTTTTGTTACCAGTTTTTTTTGTTTTGTTTTTTTTCATATCAGTCTGAGTCTTATGATATGTGATACCTAGAAAAAACAAACAAGGGTGGTAAAAGAAAGATTTTTCTTGGAGAATTTTAACTTGCTGTTACTAATAGTAAGTTTTTTTAAAATAAATGTGGTTGATGTAGTCTGTAATTCCTTTCTTATTGTACGCAGGGATTCAAGTGTGGACTCCAAAGGTAACCTTAACTTATGTTTAAATTATGTTTAAATTTTAAGTGATTTAAATTAGCTTTGGTGACTGTCCTTAGTGGGCAGAGAAGACAGGGGGTTATTTTAAAATGTAATGTTTTGCAGGATATTAATTCAGATACCTGCTTGCACAACTGCATATGAGTACATGATTTAAAAACTTTAAAACATCACGAGTAACCATAGAATGATAAAAAAAATGCACATAAGCAAGTTTATGTGATTTCTTGCTTATTTTATTCTCATCATATTTCGGCATAAAATACTGTACTTGCAAATTTTCAGTTATCAAGTTCTTCCTGCTGATACTCTTCATTTTTCTGGTTAACTTTTTGTTCTGTTACCCAATTCTACAAACTTTTATCCAGGTCTGTGTTGCTTTCAAAGTATTATATTTTTTGAATTTTCTAAAGTTTAAACAGTAAATAAATGTAAAAAATTCTTTCAAGTTAAGTTTTTCTAAAAATGCTCTTGACTATTAAATTGCTGTTTATGTTTAGAGGGCCTTGCATACCAGTGTTTACTAAAAAATGAGTTGTTGGGTTCAGGAATTGAAGATCTAAAGGTGGGAACTTTACTTCAACTAATATTTTATAATTAATTATAGATTAAACCATTTGAGTTGTATAAGTTGTACAATCTTGTTTAGCCATGATCATCAAAGGGTGTCTTGCTATTCTCTGATGTTTAGTGATGATAAAACATGATATAAATCATGAGGTCTTTGCACTGATGCCCATTCATTCCCAAATATTAATTTTAGGAACTGCACTGGATCACTAGATGCTTTAATTATAGTGAATTCAAGTTAAATAATAAATTGCTATATAGCCATGTTTTTAATGTCTTGTATTTATTAATAGTATTAAAGTTATCAAAGATAATGTCAGTAAGAGAACAGTGAGTGCAGACATAATTATTTGTTGTTAACAGTCAATTTCCACCTGTAAAACACTTGTGAATGATTTAGGATGTGTTTTTGTAAAACTACTAATTAAAAAAGTAACTTGTAATTAAGGCAGACAGTGAGTTCAAGGATGTCGTTTTGTGATCCTTGTTAAAAGTGCAATGGTCTAAGAAGTTGAAAATTCTAGAAGCCTTACAGCTGTAATTAGGGTTAGCCTCATTTAATTCTATTAGCCTGTAGATTATAATTTGTAGCTGGGAAACTGTTTGAAAATTAATTGAAAGTATTTTTATTAACAATTTCATTTAATTGATGTTTACTTTGCTTATTGTAAAGGAACACCAGGAAGAGAGAAGAGTTCTCTCCAGTAACAGTAGCCATGTACAGAATAGTCTTTTTAAAGTATGTTATGCTATTATTATTAGTATTATTTTAATTATTATTAGTTAAATATTATTAATATATAATTGGTGTAGTTGTTGTGACAGCCACATGTTAACTTCGACTGACAATTTTTTCCTCAAATTTCTTAAATTCCTCTCAATTATTTAAAAATGCAGCATGGCTAGTATACAGTAGTTGTTTTAAAGAATTTTGCCTTTGAGGTTCATGGCCTGACTATCAAGATACAAACATTTAGAATCATCTTTTTGATTTTGGAAGCTAAAAATAATTGATTTGTTAAGTGGGTTAGTGTTCCATCCAGGGAGAGTTGAAGACTCTCATCTGCTGAAAGGAGAACTGAATGCTAATTCTAACCTTTTTTTTTTTTAATCTATTGGTACAGTATAGTACAGTACTTTAACTCTGTGAAGCTTTTCTTTTTTAATTAGTCAAATCGCATTGGGAAATTAAATATAGAAACAAAGACAACTTTCTAGAAAAAGGTTTGTTACCATTGTTACTATGAGCTTGTCAGTGGTATGGTGTGACATAGGTTACGATACTCAGAGCTTAAATATGGTTGGGTGCTTGAAAATCTTTATATTTTTTGGGCAATCTATGTCTTGCAAAGTCTTTTAAAATAGCTGTGGTCTAAAGCTGCATTATAATAAACATGGTTTTCCTCATTTTAATCATTCTAGTATACAGTAATTGTAGCCTACATTTCATAAACAACTTGACATACCAATTAATTTTTGTTGATTCGTTACAAAACATCATTTTTCTCTGAACTGCTTGGCTATCAGCTAAAAAAACTTCGACATATAGTTGTTCTACTATGCCTAAATATTCAATCTATTAAAAGTCAATTTTAGGGTTCAGTTCTCCTTTAACATTACAGAGACAAAGTGAAGGGTTTTGAGAGCCTCTCAGCTTGTAAAAGGATTTAGTACTCAGCTTTATAACTTTACAATTTTCTTTTATTTAGTACCAGGTGAAAAGAAGTAAACACGATGACACGGAATCTGTAGCAGCATATTCTCTTTCACCTATAGGGAAAAAGAGGTACAGCTTTGTTCTGTTCCATTGAAGTAATGTACTGTGTTTTTAATTACTGCAGTACAGTATATGTTATAAACTAGGTTACGTTGTACATAAAGTTTTAAGGGAGGTTCCTACAGCTACAGCAGTTTTCACAATCTTGTCAAACCTTTGATGGAATATCACTGCATGTTAAATTCCTGCATGGCTTTTGTTTTGAAATCAATATACTATAATGTAACTGAAGGGCCAAGTGCAAAACATGTTCTTTTTGAATAGAATTGATACTTAATTTACTAATTTCCTAGAATTGGTGAAGTGAATAGCATTTTGTTATTCTTGTCCATGCGACTTACAACATTTTCTGTTAACCCTTTCAGCATGCAACTTCTCCTTACATAACAAACAAAATAAGACATTTGATAATGAAAAATTGAGAATTGATTGAACAAAGCAAGCTACTAAACATTAGAAGTAAAGTTCTCTCAAACTTTCCATATTAAATGTGACTCAAATTGGTAGAATTTAAAAATACAACCTAGACTAAAAGGGTTAATGGTTATTATATTTTTAAAAGCCATTATTTAGTTATCACAAGATTGCCCTTGTGATGTTCTTTATTGATCTCAAAATATCACAGTACTGGAAATTCTGAAAATAATACTTTTATTATTCTTTTTGCAGCCAAAAGTTGTTAAGATCTCCAAGAAAGGTTTGTTTTTGTCTTTATATTCAGTTATTTTACTTTTAAATTACATTTATTTACTGTAACTGGATAATTATGCGAATACAATCGTTCAGTAACATAACAGATGATATTTTAATTGTGCAAAATTTACAAATTGTGTTTCTGTCATCAATTAAAAAACATCTTTTATCCTTCTTCAGTGTTTTAAGAAACAAAATTGACTTCCATTTGCTCTTGGATCAAACTTTTCTAAGGATCATGAATATTAAATATTGTCTAGTGTACTGAATGAAACTAAATTGACCTGCATAAAACAGATAATACTACATGTTCCTTACTTTATACAAATAATTTGAAAACAAACATCTAAAATGCATGGGTGACTTCAAGTTTGGCAATTCAAAACTGAAAACTTAGATTGGTTGTAGATGCACTTTAATAGCAAACTTAAAAAGCTGTAGTCATTACTGTAGTACTGTATTTATTTAAGGATTTTGAGCAACAATTTATGGTCAGTCCAAAAAGACTTTCAAATATTTACCAAATGTTTCTTGACTTTTTCAGTATCATAAACCAAAAACTAAAACTTTTTGCCTTTTTTTCCATTTACTTTTGATACGAACTTGAATCAGCATTTAGAGGTAACTGCTACTTGTTTCTACACTAGTTAAGTGAGCAGACTTATCTGAATCTTATTTGAAGGAGACGGATTGTCTAGACTCCCAGCATTTAATTGTTTTTAGTAAAACTAATTGTCGGTTCAAAATAAATATATTAACGTCTTGGATGTGAATGACATTTTGAAAGAAACTTATGTCTGTTGTGGAAAATCCAGTGACAAGTATATTCTAAAGATTAAGCGCCAGAAAAAAATAATTTCGTTTTTCCGTGGCGCCTTAATGGGAAACAACACAGAAATTATTTTCGTAGTTGGCGCTTAAATTGGAGGGGCGCCTAAATTAGAGTAAAGACGGTATGTGAGCCGAAAGAATCGAGGTTTTCTTTAGGCTTTACTTGTTCCGACACAAGTCTGCTCAAGCTCCTGGTTTGGCTCCGGTATTTGCGGGAAAACTTTCATTGAGCAAAATCCACGAAAAGTGACATCTGGAGGTTCTGCTAATCCTATGTTCCATTGTACAAGAAATCGCCGAGCTGTTTTACAGTATACACTGTAGTTTAGCATGGCAAAACAGCACAAAACCAGTAAAAATGTTTTCATATAAAAAAAGCCATGGCTGTTCTGGCCACTTTACATGGCTAATAATTTTGTACCCAGGTCGTCTCGCGTCTTTCTCTGAACTTCCAGTAGAAGTAGAACTTAGCTGGATCACAGAGTAGAAATATATTAACCCTTGTCCTGCTAAAAACGATTTCATATAAAGTAAAATTGTCTTAACTTTTGAACCTGTTGATGAAACC
>JAOBAY020067253.1:0-12147 GCA_025331085.2 Zoanthus sociatus | reverse complement strand
AATGTAATCTTCTATTTATCATATACTTTATATGATAAATAGAAGATTACATTTCCACTTGGAGATATACGAATGTTATCTTCTAGTCATTCGCTGCGCTCACTTGTGAGATATTTTTTCAACACTCGAAGATAAAATTCGTATCTCCACGCGGCCATGTAATATCCTCTCTATATTACTGAAAAAAATAAAATTTTTATCAAGAAAAAAACTCTAGATATTAAGTAAAAAAGGGATAAAATGTTGACACCGGCTTTAAAATTATAAAAAATGTTTTTAAAAAACGGACGTTTCGACTGCAAACTGTGAGCTTTCCTCAGCAAAAGATGGATTGTGCAAAATACAAAATACAAACTTTATATTTTAGTAGTTTTACTTATGCACAAAATGCTCCTGATAAACTGTGAGGTGAATATCTAATGAAATGTTTAAAAAAAAGCAACCTATAATAAGTTTCTTGGTATTTTTGTTGAGATAGCATCAAAACTCGAAAAGTTTAGCCTAAATTCTCCAACTTTCAATCCATTTCCATCCCTGCCATCAGTAGCAACTAATGACAGGAAACAGAATAAACGTCAAAATATAGTCTTAAATAACAAACCTGGACCGTCATTTTTGGAATTCAGTTGCGGGCAAAACATATTTGGAATTTAAAAAAATGTTTTTAAATAACGTTATACAGCCTAGCAGTAATTGGCAACCTTGAGTGCTAATTCTGTAAGATGCGAGAGATTAATGCCCTGTCCCAGACTCTGCTCAACTTAGTACTACCCACTGGTTCTTTGCGGCTATTAAAAATGGGGAGGATTATTTGATTTTTGAGACTGGGTGGGGGTTGGAAAATTCAGTCCCAGGTGATAATTTCTAAATCCCGCAGTCGAACAAGCAAGATATTTCCTCCCATAATAGTGCAGCGTAAAATACGTTTTCCAAATTTTGGGTTTTTTCTTTGAGTGTTTTCTTTGCAGGATATTTTTCCACTCTATTTCATTAGTCCTTTCTGTTAGGGTTGCATGAATTGTTTTTGAAATCTTCCAACTGCTCCCCTTTCACAAAAATAGGTAGTCATGGACTACATGTAGCTACAGAAATAAAATCTTGTCTTTGGCGAGTGATATAGAGCAAATGCTTTTTCTGTAGTCAATTTAATTTTCAAAACGACCGTCTTCTTGGGTATCCTGTGTGACTCTTAAAGCCCAATGCCTGTCTACTTGGGTACCCTGTGGTTATTAGTTACATCCCTCAACCTCTTACAGAGAACCATGAGAAAGAAGCTACCGCTGATATCAGCGGTAGCTACAAAAATCAGATGGTCCGTCCCTTAGCTTGTATTAACAACATTTTTTTAAGAACCAAGTGGATTTTTCAAAATTACCTTGCAACGCCTCCATATGTTACGAACTCTTTTCTCTTTCGAATTCCTAGATTTTCATCCATTCTTCGTGTTTAACGCAAAACCTTTCGACAGTTTGGCATACGAACATTAATGTAATTTGCCCTAACAATTTGTCTCACGATATCTAGTGCTGCGATAACCGGTCAACATTTCAAAAAACATTTTCAAAGGCATTTCTTTTAGGTAAAGCGTGCTACATTACTGTTGACTTCCTATTTCAGGCCATCAAATTGATCTTATATTTTGCTCAATTTCCGTTTAAAAAGTTTTAAAATATTTTCATAGTTTTAGCGCATTAGAAGAGATATTAAATTGTTGTAAGTATCAGTATTATTTTGCATTTTCACCGCGAAAAAAATGCTTATAAAATTTAAAAAAAAAACATTTACTCGTCGGCCTATTTGCACGTTCTTAACATTTTGCCATCTCAGAGCTAGTGTTATCAAGAATACACTTATTAGAAAAAAAACCATGTAAAAACAAGAAAAAAAGATTATAGCTCGCAAGCTGAATAGAAGTAAATTTTGCATCTATCTATCATCTAATAATGGTTGGTAATTAATTTACTTTCCTAATTGTAAGGTGTCTTTGACCCCCTATGGCCATTAATTACCAAACACATTGTGTTAACATGCATCTATAGGTCACAATACTCTTGGATCCTAAAGAAAAAAGTCATGTCATCTTTTCGAGGAAAATCAAATGATAAAAAGACCAATGTGTTTGAAAAAGCACTGTCTTTTGTCCGAGATGGAAAACAGAAGATTGATGAGCTACACAAAGAACTGGATCGGGAAAGAACAAAATCTTTAATTGAGTCCAAAAACAAGGAAAGAGAGTTGAAAAATAAACTAATAGATTTGATCAAAGATAAAAGAAAATTTGCAAGGGAATCAAGGCAGGGGAAGACTTCTCCACCAAAGCAATTTGAGATACCACAAGAAATTTTTGAAAGAAGAAAAAAGAGCATACCGCGAGAGTGCATGTTTATAAGAGATAGAGACTACTTTCCCGAAATAACTTGTACAGCATTGAATGTTCCAAAGATTTTAAGACGTTCTATTTCCATCGAGTCAGACACTTATAACTGGTTAAGCGGTCTACCAAATCTGAGTGACAACCCACCTTGTCTCATTTCCAACCGTCGTAAAGAATTGAAAACAACAAAGAAAGAAAAGCTCTTGGAAAGAAATAAAAGTTTGACAGTCAAAGACATAGTTTACAACATCCCTGTTTACGTTAGACCAAGAGATGCACCAACTGTGACTTCGAAATCAATGAATAACTCAGATATTGCACTGAAGCATTACTCCAGGTTTGGAAGTAAGCTCCCACCGATTCATGAAACTCGATTGAAAAAAAACAACAAACTAGATTAATCATTAAATTTCATTTTGAGCGTGTCTCAACTGCTATATTTATATAGATGTATCATTACTAGATACAATAAATACCGCAAAATTGTAAAATGTAAGCTAGCCATTTTTCTTTCCCAAGAAAAAGAGTCATTTTTGGCCTGCGTCACAGATAATAAAGATGTCAACTCTTCAGACTTCGCCTTCCATAGAAAAACGTTCAATTTTTAGTTTATTTGAAATTAAGGACATCCGGCTATTACAACAGTTTCCTGCCAAATTTCCGCCTGATCATACATTGACCCCACTTCGAGTTAAAAAAAACCTACGGCTAACTCCGCAACCTTCAGTCAAATCCCTCCAGAACTTACGTCAAAACTCAAAATCTTGCGTCCAAGTCTAAAGCCTTACCTCTAAAACCTTACGTCTAATTTCAAAATTTCACGTCTAGTCCCAATTAAACCTTACATCGAACCAACTTTACGTCTAAATTCAAAACATCGCTTCCAATCTCAAATAAGCCTTAAGTTTAATCTTTCGTCGTTCAAAGCCTCGCGTCGCTTTAATTTTAAGGCCACTAAATACTTCAAGTCTAATTTCAAAACCTCGAGTTTTGTTCTGAACCTTCATGCGTCCTATCTCAAATCTCATTACAATTGAAAGTACACGATCATTTGTCATTTTTATTTTAAATCGTGTTTTTAAAAAATTAATACATATAGCTACCATAGCTAGACCTGATTTTGCAAGAATGCTTTGACTTGGAGTAGATATTGGGTATGTCGAATGGTACCATTCAGTTTAAAAGTGCTCGCAAAATTTGGCCTTTGCTCGAATTGCTCGCAAAAATTACACGGGTACTCGCCTGCTCGTGCTCGCAAAATTCTTGCAAGTGCTCGCTGCTCGCCTTCTGTATTTTTCTAAAGTGCTGCCTGCTCGCCATCTGTATTTCCTTCAAGTGCTCGTTGCTCCCAAAAAGTTTGATAACTGCTCGTGCTTGCAAAAATAAACACACTGCTCGCAAGCTCGCAAAGATCATTCGACACACTCCTGATATTGGACCTGACCTAAGGTATTAGGATAGAACGTGATATTAGATAGGGGTTCATGATCTGCAGTGACTTAAAAGTAACTGGTGGGATAGGACGTGACAATGGTCTGAAGGACGTGACTTTTGACAAGGGTTCATGAACTGCAGTACTACTGAAAATGAAGTGCCATTGACGTTTCGCATACACGTAACTAAATCAATTGTGGCTAGCTCACTATACACGGTATATATTTACGATAAGATTTTCAACTCAAAACATTTTATATACATTTTTTCAGCATATTTAGGTTTCGTTTTCTTGAAAGACTATAACAACAATCTTATTTACAGTTTATCATTTTACAGAATGAAGTCAGTTCAACGCAAAGGATATATATTAATGGTGTCAATGGCATTGATATTGTAACTGATTGGTGTTCGAACATCGCTTTTTTATAGATTTTCATAATTACAGAGTGTTTCTCGCTTCCAAATCAATACCTTGTTCGTTAGAAGCCAAACTACAACAGAACGCGCTATCAATAAATCAGAGCAAATTGATTCACTACGACAGAAAACCATGGACTTGATACGGAAAAGACCCAATCGTGAAAGAGCAAAACTGTTCGAAAAAGTGGTATTTTTTGTAAGAGAAGGAAAAAAAAGTCTCGAAAAACACAACAGAGAACTTGATCGCGATAGAGCTCAATCAATTGTTGACTTCGAAGCCAAGCGAAGGGAACTGAAAGCAAAATTGACAGAATTGAATGAAGAGCAGAAAAAAATAATTGCAAATACCTCAAAACAAGAAAGTTCCGGATCTTCGCCATTATCACGAGATGTAAACGAGAGAAAAAAAACCCTGACACTACGAGATCTCAAAATTCAAAGGAACAATGAAACAGATTGCTTTCCCGAGATAACTTGTACGGAGGTCAACGCACCGAAGATTTTAAAGCGTTCTATTTCAATCGAGTCGGAAACGTACAACTGGCTATTTGGACTGCCAAACCACGGAAACAAACCAGCTTCTCTTATCGCTAAACAACTGAGGTCGGCAAAAAGAGTTATAAAAAAAGCCGAAGTTTCTCAAAAGGAAGAGGATTTGAGAAGAAAAAGAAATTCAAGAGTGCAAAAAAGCATGGGTTACAATGTACCTATATCTCTTTCGTCAAAGAGTAAATTGAAGATGAATTTTCCTTCACATTCATATCCAAACTCCGACATAAACAAAACGTATGTTCAGCAAAGCCAAAAGGATTCCAACAAACTTCCCCCAATTTACAAAGTTACCGTATTTAACGGTAATTTACGCGGAAAGATTTCTGTGAAGCCCCAAAACAAAAACATCTGTTCTTTCAAGGATGGTTATTGATATTGAACCATATGAAGAACTAATTTTAAAACATTTTTTTTAGATTTTTTAACAGCCTCAAACTAGCAAAATGAAGTTACGCAATCAGTTCCACATTCACTGTTTTCCGTGGTGCTTCAACTTTTTCTATATTTAATTATTAACGAACTTAACCTGAATAAAACACTAGTTATCTAAAATAATCAACTGATTTGTTAAATTGTTACCTAAAAGTAAGCATATATTCCGTTTTTATACAGCACTAACTTCAATACGTCCGTGAAACCAAACGTAAGCTCAACGGAACGCTTTAATGATCCCCGCAGAACAATGATGCTTATATTGGCGCCAAAATTTAAGAACAATTTAAGAACAAGCTCAGGCTGAGGGTAAAAAAAGGAAAAAAGTTTTTCGTTGAAACTTTACTGAATCTTGTAATTTACGATCGCAATGTGCACAGTAAAATCACAGAAGCACTGCTTCCCATTTAACAATTAGACATCGAGGACGAATGGGCTATCTAAACTCGTCGTCCATGAGGCCGAGAGGTCTAATTGTTTTAGTATAAACGTACTAATCGGTCAAAAAAGAATGTACAAATTTAATTATCAATGAAATTAAAACCTCTCAGTGTTAAAGCAAAACAAGCCATAAACTGGGCTCATCACTGTTTTGATCCGCCATCTTTTCTCTACTAGTAAACTATCACAAATAGACCTCGAGTAGAGTAGCCAATCAGAATGCAGGATGCGTGTTAGACCGTTGGTAGGTTTATACTAATACTAACTAGTACGCTCCACGTTTTGATTGAGATCAATTAAAAGTACTTCGAGCAAATTTCACCCAAATATGTTGACAAATTTTTGCTTTAAAAAAATTTTACATTGAAAAAAGAAAACTGACGAGACTCAAAAGCGGAAAAGTTTAAAAAGTTTCAGATGCTAAGAATTATTTCTGACAGAGATTTTGCCGACTTTATATCGATGGAAATGAAGAAGAAGCATGCATTAGCCTGTCCTAGATATAGGTTAATATAACCACGTTATAATTATGGAAATTGACACTTGTAATTTGAAACTGTATTTTATTTTTATGTTTGGATTTTCTGTTGCAGTTTTAAATGCATTGACTTCTTCCTCAATAACTTTTTTATATCTGGACGCCATTTTAAAACCGTTGCTATGGCATTTTTTTTTAATTCACATGTAAAATTACAAATTACGAATTTTCGCGTCAAAATTAAAGAGTAACGTGTCACTCATTGTATTAAAATACAAACATTTTATACTCAGTTTCCCTCGACTGTGTTTTTTTTCACATTAATAATTTTTAATGTCCACTACTCTTGTACTTACATTTTACTGTAGAGAAAGTTTTGAAGCTTGTTAGCGCTTTGCCTCACAGCTTTGAAATCAGGTGGAGGTGCATCGCAATGCACAAACCTACAATTGGGGTAGTAAAAGGCTGAAACAAAGAAGCAAAGGCTAAGATAAGCAGCAATGGTTAATAACCTAAGAAATTACAAAGCAACAGTTTTAACAACGTTCTTGGAAAAACAGGGGAAGGCAAAAACATACGAATGATTGACAAAGGATTTTATAAAGCACGCATGCGATATGGCATACACGTAATAAAAAAAAACATTAATTAAAACAAAAGGCCCACAACAATGTATGATGAACTTTAACGTTTTCATTACCAACACCGAGCGGGCACGTGAGATAGCAAAAGATTGAGTTGAATTCACACAAAAAATACTTCATTAATATTTAAACGCAGTGAGCGAAAGAGTATTCAGAATAATACGCAGAAGCTAGACAACAATGATGAAAGAAGGGAATTCATTTGGTTGAAACAGAGTATAAAAATTATGCATACAGCACACATTATGGCAATTCTCTCTATCATAAGCAGCAGTAATGGGTATTACACTCATGGCCTTATTTGGGACTGCAACATTTAAAATACCTACTCTCTCCTTGTTCAGGAGTTAAGTTTTGTTGGTTCAGGATTCCTTGGTTTGACGAATATTTCGAGCTGAAAGAACAATTACATGTACAGAGTTTTTAGACTCAAATTATAAACATGGTTAATCAGGACCAGAATTTAGCATAGGGAGAGGGATAAGGGTAAGGGGTTGCGAGAAAATCAAACCAAATGCACACCCTAAACTATTTTCAGACGAGTGAGTTACAAGGAGGAAAAGAATTCTATACTTATTTCTAACTTAGTTGTGGTTCCCTTCCTCGCTGAAATAAGTATTTATTTGTAATAAACGAATCCTTGGTTCTAAGGCAGAAAAGACGCTTGTGCGAAGAAAAAATTGGGCCCAAGGGATCATCCATGTCGATAACTCTATACCCTATAACTTGCTATGTCGCCAGCATGGTGAGTCCCGGTAATGTAATGGTTATCACTCTTGACTAGTAACCAAGAGACGTGGGTTCAAGTCCCAGTTGGGGCATTTAAAACCAATTTTTTAGATGAGTGTGTTGGAAGGAGAAAAAGATTCTATACTTATTTCTAACTTAGTTGTGGTTCCCTTCCTCGCCGAAAAGAGTATTTATTTCCAAAGCTATACCTTCTGTACAGTTTCACTGATTCTGTATGTAAGAATAGTATTGTAATTGAAAAGTTGTTCTGAAAAAAATGACGGCAACATGAAGACAATTATTTACTCTTTAGTTCTTAGTACATAAAGAAAAATAAAGTAAATCATAAAAATGAACATTTTACCATAAAACGTTTCAAAATATCCCTTTGAATAAAAGGGGTTAACGCAGAGGAAGTCAGTTGCAGGCTACTACAATAAAATCATGAGTACGGAAGACACAAGTTTTCGAGCACAGAAAATACAAAATTTTAATATTAAATTGGGGCTTCTAGAATTGCAAAAAATGGACTAAAATTTTTTAACCCATGACAAAAAATAAAAATATTTAAATGGTGAAGCAACATTCAAATACAATTAAAAATGACAGTAAGCTGATAATTTGTAATTGTTGGCTGTAAATTATAATGGCAAGACGTTTTCTTTGGCTGGTTAGTGGCTATTTTTCCAAGAATATTTCTACTGATCACTCTCACTAACTGATTGCAAAAACAGCATTGTTACTTTCAAAGTGTTTTAATTCACAATTTAATGTATAGTGAATAACAACAAAATCAAAATATAACTTAAATATAGTCACTAAAGTAGCCAGACGCCATCGTAGATGGGCACTAGTTCCCGGGTAGTGGCTTCTAAGACCCTGCCTTAATAAAGCTAGTTAAGAATTTCACAAAGTAATTTACTTACACATCGGTAAAGACGATAAGTTTGTGTTTGGAAGCCGACTTATTGCATAAACAAACTGTGGCGAGGTATCTTTCGTCTGCATTAGATCTTGAATCACTCAGTCCCCTGAATGATAAAAAGGAAACATTTATTAACTATGCTGATGATGATGTAAAACACTTACGAAAACTACATACCAATTCAATATTTTAATCTGAAGACAAGCTAATGATTAAAAACGTTTATTTTAATCAAATTGTTAAAAAAAGTTTTTTTTTTCTTTTTATAAATAATTTTAATCTGGCGAAAACAAAACGTAACGTTATAAAACAATTTAATTCTCACGAAGTCATTTGTTTATAAGTAACCGCAAACAAAACAGGGTTAATACTTTTTTAATTTCTAAAAATATCAGAGTATTTTTACAAGCAGGTTTACAAATGTTGTGATTTAATCAAGTTAAAATGTTTAATCAAAGCTGATGTTTCGAGTGTTAGATCTTCTCTTCAGTCTAAGACAGCTCTAAACAAAAGTTGTTCTAACACAGGCTGCCAACATCCAGGTTTACAATAATTATTTTATGGTACATTTAAGGCCATTTAAGGAGTAAAGTCCGCTACCAACATTCTTTTAGTAACTAAAACCGAGGCTCATTATTATTTATGGTAGATTTAAGGGGTAATGTCCGCTACCAACGTTGCTTAGTGCCAAATGAACATGTATACTCTCTATATTTGTGATTGACAATATTTTAGTGGGTATCATTTAATACAGTAAATATCATAAATTCTGAAAAAGTGCATCTTTTAAAAGCCATTTTAAGCTTATGGTATAGAGGCTATTTTGTTCATCATGTTACTTATTTTAATGATGTACAGTTTAAATAAAATTGGAATTACTTACTATATAAAATCTAAACTTATATTCTTACCGTCGTGAAGTAGGGCTTGACGATCTTAGAATAACCGCGTCACTCTCTTGACTTTTCCAGCATACAGTTGGGAAGCACCCATTCCTAAAGAGGTATTGATTTCAAACATTAAAAACTGTTATGAAATTAAGCTGAATGTGAAGAACAATAGACTAGAAAAAAGCACACTGTGAGAATTTTATTTTACTGTGAGTATTATTTTTATCTTTATTAATTATCTGGACTTTGATTATAAATCTGGACCTTAAATATCTGGATCTTAATTATCTGGACATTTATTATCTGGACTTTAATTATCTGGACTTTAATTATCTGGGTCTTAATTATCTGGACCTTGATTATCCAGTCCTTGAGTATCTGGACTTTGATCATCTGAACCTTGATTATCCGGACCTTAATAATCTGGATGTTAATTATCTGGGCCTTGATTATCTGGACTTTGAGTATCTGGACCTTGATTATCTGGACTTCAATTATCCGGACCTTAATTATCTGGATCTTGATTATCTGGGCCTTGAGTATTTGGACTTTGGTTATCTGGACTTTGATCATCTGGACCAGGATTATCTGGACCTTAATTATCCGGACTTAAATTATCTGGACCTTGATTATCTGGACTTTGATTATCTGGACCTTGATTAAATTTGAACCTTGAATATTGGAACCTTGATTATCTGGCTCTTGATTATGAGAACTTTGATTATCTGAAATTTGATTATTGAGACTTTGAATATCAGGACCTTGATTATCTGGACCATGATTACCTGGACCTTAATTATCTACATTTTGATTATCTGGACCTTGAATATCTGGACCTTGATTATCTACATTTTGATTATCTGGACCTTGAATATCTGGACCTTAATTATCTACATTTTGATTATCTGGACCTTGAATATCTGGACCTTGATTATCTGGACCTTTCTTATCCGGACCTTAATTATACGGATCTTAATTATCTGGACCTTGATTATCTGGACCTTAATTATCTCGACCTTTCTAATCCAGACCTTAATTATCTGCATTTTGATTATCTGGACCTTGAATATCTGGACCTTGATTATCAGGGCCCGGTTCCACAAAACTCCAATTAACTTAATTCTGGATTAAAACAAAATTCAAAGATTATTTTTTTTCATAAGTAAAGCTTTGTGATGCTTACAAAATTCTTTTCAGTTTTACCAATAAAGAAACATGTTAAATTTAAAATTCCAACCCAAAGCGAGCTATAGAAGATAGGAAACAGAAACATGGATTAAAAAAAGAATCCTGGTTTAACAGTAATAGAGTTTTGAGGAACCGGGCCCTGGAACTTGATTATTTGACCCTTGATTATTGGGACCTTGATTATCAGGACCTTGATTATCGGGACCTTGATTATCGGGAACTTGATTATCGGGACCTTGATTTGCCAAGCCCTGAGTAATTTGAAGGGTTACCTCTACTCTCATACATTTTCCTATTATTCACTTCTTTGTAGCTTGTAAAAAATTTCATTTTTCGTTGCTCTTGAATTTCAATTATAAATAAATCCAAACTATGAAGCTCAAACGAGTCATGATATTTAAGTTTGACAGTAAAGTTGGTAAGTAATCATGGCAATTTATTTGAGTTCTGGAAAACAGTTATTTTAAAGGAGAACTGAACCCTAAAATTGACTTTTCATCGTTTAAAAATTTAGGCATAGTAGAATAATTATATGAAGTTTTTTAAGCTGCTAGCGGAGCAGTTCAGAAAAATTTGATGTTTTGCAATGAATAACCAAAATTTGATCGGCGGCTCAATATGTGATGTCAGCGGTTGTTTATGACGTAGGTTACGATATTAGGATGATTAAAACGAGGAGAAAACAACATTACTGTGCTTCTTTTGGCTGGTATTAAAGAAAGAATACTTCGCAAGACCTAGATTGCCTTGGAAATATGAAATTTCAAAGCGAACTGCCATATTTATGCTCTGAATATCGTAACTACGTCAAACAACCGCTGACCAGCTCATTTGCGACCACGGTATCAAACTTTTTCTTGAGAGTTTTCTTTTCTACATTAAATTTCTCAATGTTATTCAACTAATTTGGAAAAAAAAAACCTTCACAGAGTTAATCTATTACACAAATAGATTCGAATAAAAATAGGTTAGTTTTAGCATTCAGTTCTCCTTTAAAGGGGGGCAAGGTGTCAAGGCTCGGAACAATACACAGACGAAAAAAAGTAATAGGAAAGCAGTCCAATCACCTTTATTTTGTTAGCTTTCAAGGTTAGCTGATAGCCATATATGTATAGTAATACTTGTGTGCTGCAATTGTGATAGAAGCACAGAAATAGTAATTATGAAATCCAAAATTAAGTCTTTTCTTTTCATAACGGCTGTCGTTTTTCCTTCTCGAGACTGAGAACTTCTGAGAGTGACTAAACGATGCAACCAAGAAAAAAAAAGATAACACAGAATCTCTTGAAGTTGAACAGTCCTCAAAACAATTGAAATGAAAGAAAATTCATAAAAATTAAATATACTTTATTTGTATTCACCTATGTTGCCTTTTCATTGCCATGGACAACAAAAACGCTGCTAGCGCTGAGTGGCTTGCAAAAGACCCTACAGCTTTCATCTTTGTCCAAGTTCTTTGACGTTGTTTTTAGCCCTTTAAAGTACCGTCAAATATTGATCACCAGCGATCGATGACTGAAAAAATGCAACATTCTTGATTTAATTGAAAATTGGGCGGACGTGGTTGGCGCAGTTGGTAAGATCTCTGCCTCTCAACCACAAGGTCCCCAGTTCGATCCCGGCAGATTGCCGAGAAT
>JAOBAY020067242.1:0-12147 GCA_025331085.2 Zoanthus sociatus | reverse complement strand
AAACTGGATATTTGGGATCAAAAGGGTATAAAGAATGATATCGAAAATTTTCATTTTTCATTTCATAGGCACTTTAAGCAGTTTTAATTTGTCCAAATTTTATGATAAAGATTAGATATTAGAACGCAACCCATAATCTCGGGATTCCTGTGGTGGTCAAGGCGACCTTTTGTGGAAGATTAGAATCCACGTTCCAGAGGAAGGTATCCAGAACCCAGAGACAGGAATCTGGAATCCAGACGTAGAAATCGGGAATCCAGAGGTAGTAATCTAGAATCCAGAGGTAGGAATTCGGAATCCAGAGGTACAAATCTGGCATTCTGAGGTACGAATCCATATCCCAGAAGTAGCACTCTGGAATCTAGAGTTAGAAATAAATATAGAAGTTAGAGATACAGAAGGAATCCAGAACCGAGGTTGGAATCTAGAATCCAAAGTTAGGGATCTGGAATCCAGTGGTAGGAATCTAGAACCCAGAGGTAGGAATGTGAAATCCAGAGATAGAAATCCAAAACCGAGATAAAAATCTCAGTGGAATCCAGAGGTAGAATCCAAAATCCAGCGGTTCGAATCCAGAACCCAGAGGTAGGAATCTGGAATCCAGAGACAGGAATCCAGAATGCAGAAGTAGAAATCCAGAATTGAGGTAGGAATCCAGAACTGAGGTAGGAATCTGGAATCCAGAGGTAGAAATCCAAATCTGAAATTCAGAGGTAGGAATCCAAAACCCAGAGGTATGAATCTGGAATCCAGAGATAAAAATCTGAAATTCAGAGGTAGGAATCCAAAACCCAGAAGTATGAATCTGGAATCTAGAGTTAGAAATCCAGAATATAGAGGTAAGAGTTCAGAACCGAGATTGGAATTTGGAATCCAGAGGTAGAAATCCAAAACTAAGAGGTAGGTATCTGGAATCCTGAGATAAAAATCTGAACTTCAGAGGTAGGACACCAAAACCCAGCGATATTAATCTGGAATCCAGAGGTAGGAATCCAGAACCGAGGTAGGAATCTGTAATCCAGAGATAAAAATCTGAAATTCAGAGGTAGGAATCTAAAACCCAGAGGTATAAATCTCGAATGCAGAGATAGGAATCCAGAACCGAGGTAAGAATCTGGAATCCTGAGGTAGAATAAAGAAATATGGTAGAAATCCAGAATTCAGAGGCAGAAATCCAGCATCCAAAAGGCAGGAATTTCTCTGTGGATTCTATTACATGGGTCAAATGGTACCATATTGGGTATGGAGAATAATTGAACCCAAAATGACTTCATATAATTATTCTAACCTGAAACTGCCAAACAACAATCTGCTGACGATGAGACTTGTTTGATTTTAATTCCAGATATGTCTCCCACAACCTCTGTCGGGTTCCATTCATCATTAAAATGACCCAGACCTGCAAAACGGTGTTATACACTGTCAGGTAAATTTAAAAAAGCAAAACAAAATAAAAAGCAATGCAAAGCAAAAAAAAATATCCTGTCATGTAACTTAATAACTGAGTCAAACAAACATTCTATTAATATTTTTACCCAAATTAAATGTAATAGTTATAATTAATGGTAATAACAAAAATAAGTCCAAACCAAATTGAATTAATGACGAACAGATTGTTTTCAAAATAATTAGGGTCGGTTTCTAAAGTAAAAAAGAAAAATTCGTAGTTTACAGAAATCAGACTCGTGTCAAGCATGGTGACAAAACACTGAATGATGATATCAATTTTTTGATAAACAATAAAAATACTTCTTATAAACAATAACAATAACTTTTTGGTCAAATAAAAGTAAGAATATTTTGAAAGTAACTAGTCATTTGTTAAAGAACGAAGTTGTTTTGACATTTGCTTGTTTATGTCTTGTTCATGCAGAGACAAATCAAAGAGTATTTTCGTACTAAAGAAAATGTTTTAAAAGATTATGACAGTACATTTTTAAAAACATGACGAACCATCTTCACCAACGACTTTGTAAACAATAGCGTTACCGATAAGATATACTTGAACTAATAAACTAATAAATGGAAAAAACAAATTGTGTAAGTGTTTAGCGATTCGTCTTTTAAATTCCAAACTTTTGGGCCACAAAATCTTACATTAAAAGAAATTCTTACGTTACAAAAACAAAACCTTACAGACGAAAACAGAGTTGCTACAAATCAAATCTGAATGCATTCCGAGACAGGCTGCAGGTCTTAGGCTGTATTTAGAAGTTCAAGCCAAGGTTAATAAACCCATTTCAATTAGAGGTCACGTAATCACACCCACCATGAATTAATTAGATATGACAAAATGACGTTCAGAAATGGGAAAATAGGGTAAATGTACGTAGAATGCATACTTTCAACCCCGATGTTTATTATAATTTATAAGTACTTCAAAAGTGACAGTGAGCATAAAATCAAAACCTTTCTAAGGAAATTCATGTGAAAATGGTTATTTTAAAATCTGCAGAAAACAAAAAAAAAAGACTTTTATCGAGAGCAGTAATACAAATTTTAACACTGTCAATAATTTAGACATAATTTTCTGATGTCAGATCGAATTTATAAAGAGCGGATTTTTAATTAATAATTAATATTAATAATTATGCCTTTATTTGTCTAGGGAAGAGATACTACTGGTATTGACAGTGAATGACATTGGCATAAGTTTACAACGCAATATGCACTAAGATTTTTTTTTCAATTCTCTTTTACTTTCCATTCTCAAGCATGATTCCAAAATTTGTGGAGAGGTCAAAGGACTCCAGGTAGGAGAGATATAACTGAATACTTCATATTTTGCGTACAGTATGTTGAAGCACAATAGTGTCTGCAAACGTGTGTTACTGTAGCTGAAATCATTATAAATAATATGTAAAAAAAACATATATAAAGCCAAACTTGTTAAAAACATTTTTGCAAGAATGGAGTGAAACTGTTTCTTTTAAAATTAATTTATTTTATGTATGAAGCCATAAAAATAAGAAAAGGTGCACACTGACCGGTTTGTCCATCTGCACCCATTCCACATGAGAACACTTTGCCCTCAGCAGTTAAGAAGAGGGTGTGATCCAGGCCGCACTCAACCTATGATTTAAACAGGGCTCATTTATACCAGCTCTAGCTGAATTAGACTACCTTGTCCAAATTTTTGAAAATTAATAAAAATAAATATTAAATAAATATGATACAATAAAAAAAATAAAGTTAACCATAAGAAAATTTAACATTGCAACTTGTTTTTCAGTACATGTAAAAACAATTAATTAATATTACACTTAGCTTGTTACTAAACCGCGCTATTATCTAAATATTAAACACAAAATTAATTTAGACAACGCTTTCAATAAATGCAATGTGGTTAATAAAAGTTCAGGTTCTTAAAGAAGATAACAGGGTCTTTAGGAAACTAGGACAGAAGAAATGACGACAGCAGTTATGAAGAATATTATATTTTGCGTTTTTAATCCGTGATAAATTTTTTGTTCCAACTTTGCATTAGATGAATTCACGAAGAGTAGAAGGTGGTTGTAAAAGGTTCAGCTTCAAAGGCAAAGATAGTCAAATTTTGTTATTTGATTTTCACGTTGTCCACAGAACCTCAAAAGTGAGCTTTCCGTGGCGTATCAATAAAAACAACGGCGAGCAGGAGGCCAGCTGCAACTATTGTATTCATTAATTAAGGCTATTGTTCTTTGCCGCCTGCATCATCGTTGCTGTTTTCACATCCTAAAGTCCCTAATAAGTAATAGTGAAACTGTAATGCTTGTGGGATGTGTCTTCAATGATTTAAACATCAAGTATAAAAAGCCCATGATTTGGCATAGTTGGTTTTAAGACCTCTGTCCTCCGACCACAGGGACCCTAGTTTTATTGTTTATGAAACCTTTTCCGCCTAAGCTAGCTTTTCATTAGGTACAATAGGTAAATGAGTACAACTTGAAGCCCCAAACTAGGTATTAAGACTACACTGGACCCATACAACTCCTGAAGCTGCCTCGTGAATGGTGCTTACTTGAGGTTCTCCAGTGTGCTTAATTGGGTTTTGGAGGCCACATAGAGAAACGGTCCCTATTGTTTGTCCTGGTTTCTTTCAGGAGATGGTCACTTTGTTCAACTTAATCTTGAAAGACACCTAAAAAGTGCAGCTCCCTAGGGTGTCTTGCTCTGTTCGAATGGTGGAGCTTTGGCTTGCTACCATTTTGGTGGACACAGAAGATAGAACTCTCTTGTGCATCGTGGTTTGTTGAAAGGATTGCCACTTGGTTCAACTTCATGTTATTTCAGGAGATTGATACTTGGATCAACTTAATGTTGAAAGAAATTTAAGAATTGCGGTTCTCAAAGATGTCTTGGTCTGCATTCCAAGGGTAGAGCTTTGGCTTGTTGATATCTTGGAGGGCACAGAAGATGGAACTCTCTTGTATGCACCGTGGTTTGTTTCAACTTTACGTTGAAAGACATGTTTATCAACATCTCCGAAAACACAGAAGATAGGAATCTCTTGTACACTGTTGCTTTTTCAAAGGTGAGGGCTTGGTTCTTAAGGGTCTTGAATGACATCTAGAGAATGAGGCTCTTTTGCGTGTCTTGGTTTGTTTCAACTTTTGTGTGTCTTGGTTGGTTTCAACTTTATGTTGAATGACATGCTTATCAACATCTCGGAGAACACAGAAGATGGGAATCTCTTGTGTCCTGTTGTTTTTTCAAAGGTGAGGGCTTGGTTCTTAAGGGTCTTGAATGACATCTAGAGAGTGAGGCTCTTTTGCGTGTCTTGGTTTGTTTCAACTTTTGTGTGTCTTGGATGGTTTCAACTTTATGTTGAAAGACATGCTTATCAACATCTCGGAGAACATAAAAGATGGGAATCTCTTGTGCATCGTCGTTTTTTCAAAGGTGAGGACTTGGTTCTTAAGGTTCTTGAATGGCATCTAGACAGTGAGGCTCTTTTGAGTGTCTTGGTTTGTTTCAGAGTTTGGATTTAAGCCATATTAATTTAATATTATCTGGATGTTAGAATATAATATTATGAACAAAATACATTATGGACATCACATTCTAGAGCCTAACACTAACTTTATTTTAGCTTTATGTTATTTTACAATAGTTTGTAATTTTTTTACTAAAATAATTTTATTAATTCGTCATTTACGATTAAATTTGTACATCATGTACCTGCCTTATCTCTCCAACATTGCTCAGTACTGGATAAAACTCTTTTTTATCTTCTTTCTGGCTTCCACCACACTGGCCCAGATTATTGCTTCCAGCAACAAAGGCTGCAAAAGGCAGTAATATCAAGAGTGTATTACTACAGAAACTGTGCTTAAACTGCCTAAGAAGCAAGAATAGTATTTGGTTGTCAGAAAAGATTATGATAAGAAAGACTGGCAGGCAATATTTCAGAGATTTGAGATAAATTGTAGAGATGCTACACCTGATAAAATAGTTTTTAAATATAGATAAAATAGATCATTATTATTCTTTTAACAGCTTGATCATGAGTTTAAATTCCATGCCGTAAATCAGTGTCGAGATAATTTTATTAGCAAAACTTGCTATTTAATTTTTCTCTCATGTCGCTTTTGAAGTTTGCAAACAAAAGTACGTCACAGAAACGAGAAACCTGATTCTTTGAATGCATAACGAGCTAGCCAATCATCAGCGCAAAACCTGCAAATTTTGGCAGCTACAGCTACCTCTCGGAGGCATTTTATCCATTTAAAGTCTTTGAAACTTTCTGCATTTTTGAACTTATTTACTTGATTACGCACCACAGCACTAATTAATTATTGTATTAATTTTTTTTCGAAAATATTACTTTTGAGTCAATTTTACAAAATCACGTAATCATGAAATTCCAGAAGCCTTGCAGTATGATTACTAAAGAAGAGGTCAAAAGAAGATGTTGGGTAGTAAACCTTCAACATAGAGTAAGGAAAATGAGGTTGAGGTGGTTTGGTCAATGTAAAACGTAGGGATGAGAATAGCACAGTACTTAGGAGAGCGAAGGAGCTAGAGGTGGCAGGCTAAAGAAGATCTGGTGTAAGGTAGTGGAAGAAGATACAAGGCAGTTAAACATCACAGTTCAAGATATGGCAGAGGATAGAAGACAGTGGAGGCAACTCATAATACGTCCAACCCCAGGAGTGGGAAACTATGGACATTAAAGGAAGACAATGATGATGAGTGGAGAGCTATGTATAATTTTTATCTGAAAGTTACTATTGTCATGTCAAGGTCAGAAAATAGAAAAAAAAAATACAATATACTGTACTAGCTGTACTGCTCATGGCACAATGGAGCAGGCCTCAGCAGTAAGAATTGTTGAGTACCCAGACAGCATACAAAACTTACCATCCCCATTGCTAGTCAGAACTGTCACATGATCACGCCCACAGGAAATCTGGGTAACTTGATTGCCAATACATGATTCCGGTAAATTAATGTACACTGCTTCTGAAATGATTTAATTTTATGTAATTAACAAGTAATTTTCTATTTGGTAATTAGTTTTAAAGTGTGCTGAACCCATTTGCTAGTGTCTTTAGTTAGTAATTTGTACAGTACCATTGACAATAATGGTAATTATAAAGATTTGAAGACATGTAATAACACAGTAAACAACTCTGGAGAACCACTTAATTTAAATAGATCTTTTACCCTCAGTGAAAGAATGTTCAAAGTCTTCAAAATAGTGTACATACTGTACGTGTGCTTGGAGTAAATGGAGGGAATTGGCGAGCTTGCTAGTAAACCATACAGTAGCATTCCACTAGAGGAAAGAGCAAAGTTTTAATGTGTGTGTGCAAGACCTGTCACCCACCTCTTTAAAAAAACTAATTATGACTCAACATTTGCTTTTATAAGTTAAGTATATTATACCATTAATTTTGTATATTTACATAGAAACGTTTGTTTGAATGAATTAACTTTTAACATGAGATTGTGTTTAACAAAGTGCTTCTGTCAATAAAAATTTTTATCATACAGTAAAATTTTTATCATACTTGTAATTATTATTAATTAATAATAATTAAATATATATCACTTTATTGCAGCTTTAATTCATTATTATTAAGTAAGCTAAATCTTTTATGAGCCAAGTGGCCCATGGAGCTGGCAATTACAATATTATAATATAATTTATTATATATCCAGTTTCCGCAATGATAAGTGGATGAGAGTGTTTGACTCCCTTTGATTGGGTTACTGTACTTAACCATTGCAGGTTAGTTCAAAGCAGATTCTGGTACTCATTTACCTACCCTGGAAGGGGAGGGCTGAGTTAGCTTAGGCAGAAGAGGTCACACATTAAATAAATTATTCAAATCTCAGCTAAGCCGGGAATCGAACTGGAGACCTTGTGGTCAGAAGACAGAGGTGCAAAACAAAAGCTCTGGCAGCACCCCATCCCCTCCCTACTAGGATAGGAGTGTGTGCACAACCAATTCTACATAAAAATAAATTAACTAATGAAAACTGATAAGAATTGTTGCCAGCGACAAAAAGGACCTCCCATCCAACACTCCCATTGCAAAACAGTGTGTTTCTTAATGCTTGGGAAGTGGGGTACACTAAGTGGGAAAGCAGGTACACCTGGAGTGGGTACGAGGTCATCAAGCGCCGAATGCTAAAGTATCTAAAGAGAACGAGTTCTGGAAAATAATGCAAATTTGAGCATTTGAGAAACCAATTTCTTAAAACTTGCAGTCCTGAAGAAAACTACCAGGTTTTCCTTTTAAAAAAATGGCTATCAACTTTTTGAAAGAGCATCAAACGCACTATCTATATAACAATTTTTTTCTTGCATTGTAGCTTACCGTCGTCGAATGTATGTCAAAAGGCATAAACAGGAAAGATGGCAAAGAGTGAAGGGCGCCGTAAAACTCCAGTCTAGTAAGTTTCATTAAAGGCGCTAAGCATACATAATTATATGAGACAAACTAGGAAGATTTCAAGTTCAAAAAGAGATCCTGTTCACGTTTTTAATTACGTATTATTTTAATTCCCGTTAAGACGGAATTTTCTACTCTTTTGTTGCGTAATTGCATGCACATGTTGCATTCATAAGTCACAAGATTGTTTAATTGTGTCATAACTGAAATCGCACCCTAGTACAGAATACAATTTTTAAACGTTACAGGGATCCTCCGCTGCCCAGCAAATTGATTATAAAGCAGTTCGATTCTTTTATACTTACACATGCATACAGCTCATCTCAAGCTAACTTTATTTCTCGTTTTTAGTTTCTGAATTTTCCGCCTGTTGCCATCTTGAACGTGACATTTCTTTGACTGCAGTTCCAGCCACTGGTTTTAACAAAACTTTATAGCGATAAAGGGACGTATAATACATCATATTTATGATGGTGGCGTCAAAAATATTTAAACTTTAAAAGTGAAAGAAAAAATAAGGTTGAAATGAACTCCATAAAGAATTTATTATATAGAATATAGAAGTAATAAATGTTGATATGCACCCAATGTGAGAAGAAACCAATAATTTAGATTAGTATTGTTGAAAAGCCGAGTATCCCTTTTACTGATATGAATGTTTGCTGTTATCCGTAAGTAACGGAATTTTATCTTCTGTCCTAGTTGTACGCGGTTTTTTGACTCGAAAACGTGTAAAAGAGGAACACAGAGTGGCCAACGAGAAAGCGATAATTATTCAAAGTCGTAAGTATAAATTTACATACAGTTGTTTTGATATATATCTACTGTTGGATCGATTACAGTAGCTGTTTATTAACATTCAATCAGCTGCGAATCCTTTTTGTTGCAATGATGATTTTTTATTTATTTTTTTTTTTGCCAAAGGCAGGTAGATTTACAATAGGACTTTAAGTCCCCTACAAGGTAAATTACTTAACCCTATCCCCTAATACATATTGAAACCCAACCCACTTACATGCCCCAATACTACAAAAGAGAAAAGTTGATGAATATAATGGCAAAAAAAAAATGTTAACAACTACATTTGGTTAATGTATTAGGACGACGACAATTTACACAAATCAGTTTATAGGAACGGATGTCGTCTTGGTCAAAAACATTTTTTAACCTCACAAAGAAAAAAAATTTAATTGTTTTGAAAAAGATTGAAGATTTTCCTGTTTTCTTATATAGCACTAAAAGTTTATATATTTTAGGAGGGAAGGGGGAGTATTTCAAAGTATTATACGAATATTTAACCACGCAAAATCAATGTAACAGGTTGATGTATAATTGTGTACAAATATACCCTTGGCGCTGGCGCCGGCAAGTGGGTTTATTTGTAAACAAACCACGAACTGAAATTCGTTAACGCATTCTGAGCTCATTGGATCGAAGCAAGAGTTTGAACAATCAAGAATCTTTAAATTAAATAAGTAAATAACTAAAATGGAAATCACAAAAAGTTGTACATGAACATGACTTTAAAAATTAACGCCAAGAAGATAATTTTCAGGAGCACATAGCGAAGCATTCAATGAAATTCAGTTAGCACATTTACTTGTTTAAGAATCAGCGGTCCCCCAAGAAGTATGTTCCGATATTTGAATAAAGATTAAAAGAACTCAGCAAGTATTTGAAATGTTTTGACGCGTCGTCCTCCTCCTCCTCGAGAAACATGGCCATGTTGTCCAAAACAGTCTTGAATCTGCATAGTTTTGCTTCCAAGCGCTCACCACCATAAAACAACCCAATTTCAGTGATTGTAAATCGGATATTCACTAATTCTGGGAAAGGGTTGCGCAAAGAGCTTCAAAATAAACCCAAACTTGAAAGCTGTTTAATTTTGCGGATTTGGCGAACCCATGTTCATTTTAGCTGTAAAACAGCAAAATAAGCTTATTTTAAAAGGCGGGAAAACTTCTGGACGTGCGCCAAAAAACCCGCCAATATAATTTTAAGCGTCAGTGTATAAACTCAACAAAACTCATTTTTATTCATATACTCTTAGTGGTGTAAATGTATTGTAGACTTGGCCATTCTGAAGCCATGGATTAAATCAAGAAGCAAAGGTTAACATTAATAACCACACATTCGTACCGGTTAATGAAACATAAATCTAAGTCACGTGATCGATTTTGACCAGTTGCTAGGGCATTTTTAACAGTGAGCGGAGGTTGTTTATTAATGTGCATATAATATCTTTAAACAAGATGTTCAATTACTTGCTGACAAAGTTTTACAGGCTTAGACAAGATATCAAAACCCAACTCCCCCCTCATCCACTTCGTTCCCTTCCAATCCCGCCAGGGGATACGCCCACTTAAGAAATGTCTGGATAATAACGTTAGTTTAAACTTGATCTTATCATTAAAAAAACAAAGAGTAATCAAATGCATAAAAATGATCGTAAATATTAGCATAGATATAGACATAAACTTAAATGTAGACAAAAAGGTAAGCCTTTAACGTAAAAATAATTATTACAAGAAACAGAGACGATAACATAGAAATGAAAGGAAACGTTTACAAAAAACGTAGACATGTACCTATAAATGTAAAGATAAACGTAAGAAATAAAATCAAACGTACGTGGACGTATGAAGTGAGCGTATACGTAAAGGTAAGCATAAACGTTAACTTTGACAATAAAGGACATAAGGACATAAACATACTGTAAGGGTAAAATTATGAAAATGAACGCAAGAAGGACAAATGAAAAGGTAAACAAATTAATGATAAACGTATAGATAAAAACATACACAGAGAGAGAAATTCTCTCTTAGTTAATAGTCTATTCGACCTCGACTGCATGGGTTATTATATTTTCATAAATTGCCACAATGATGTTGTTGATTTTCTGTCGTAACAATCAAAACATGATCTCTTTTTGTTTTACCTATATCACGTATCGCGGGCTGCATTACCTCATCGCTCTTCCATATCATTCATCATTGGTTCTTCCATTAAGGTCCCACTATGATCACTCCACATATTTATCAAGAGATTTCAAACATTATCGAGGAAAGAAACAGAGAGAGAAAAAACTTACTTGGTTCGCCCATAAAGCCAAAAAGAAGACAGCGACCATCAGAAAACCCTCGACACCTCATATGGCGTGACAAACTTAGTTTCTTAACCTTAAGTAAACTTCGCAAAAAGGAGAAATTATTGCTACTGCTAAGACGACTGTATGTGGAAGAAGAGCAACCAACATGTTAGTATGTGGATTATCACTTCATTACTAACAACTCTTTCAACACATAACAATAATTTCATGCACGCTTTTTGTTACGTTCTTTTGTTTAATGCCAGTATCATTAACAATTCACTTCATCACTAATGCTTCATTTCTCACTAAACACATCACGCTTTCTGGCACGCAATTTGTAAGGATCTAGGATCGTGTGATCTTCGATACTTAATCAGTAATACCTGATGCACTTGCCACGCGCATTACTCTCCTTGTCGAGATACTCACAATACAAGGTTATGTTCATTTGTTAGGCTCAGTAAAGGTTTTCATAGTGCACGTACATAGCTTATGACTAGTGATAAAACACGTACATTCTCCTTTTGTGCAAAATTATCGAAACACATTAAAAAGCCTTCTTTTAAAACAACTCTTGAGTAGTACATCACAGGTATACAGATGTAATATGTACTCACATATTATATAGCTAATCAAATCTCTTAAGTATTTTAAACATCAATTTTTTATTATTTATGTTGACGGAACGTTTCAAACTTTGCAGTTTACCGAGGTCACAGAGTTCGGATGAACTACGATGAAATTAAGGCAACGAAATTACGCGAGAAGGAAGACCGAGGTATAGATGGTGATAAATAAATGCATTTTGTTTGTCGGAGTTTTCAAGCGTTTTGAAATTACATAAGTCGTTTCTATCAACATTTGTTTCCTAAATTAACTGAAAGAAGAAATACGATTAGTCTAGAAACAAAAAATATTGTGGTTTTATAGACTTTTTGGTCAGCTTATTTGGATAAATCAATCGATAAAGGATTGAACAAGCATCAGTTAAGCTGGCAAATTTGCAGTAGCAAGCCTTACTTTGGGTTTAACTGTTTTACAATAAGCTATATTTATATTTTACTTTTCCTTCTCCTTCTTTTTCCTCCTTCCTTTATATTTTCTTCTTCTTCTTCTTCTTCTTCTTCTTCTTCTTCTTCTTCTTCTTCTTCTTCTTCTTCTTCTTCTTCTTCT
>JAOBAY020067231.1:0-12147 GCA_025331085.2 Zoanthus sociatus | reverse complement strand
ATAATAAATTAACCAAGCAATAAGTATGACATATATGGCAAAGGCTATAAACTTAGCCTCGTTAAAATTATGGGGTAGCTTCCTTGCCTTGAAAGCATATACACCACACAATATTGCTAAAGTGGTTAGTATTGTAACTAGGAGCCAGTGACAAATTTCTCCCCCTACGTTTGAGGCCTGTTTACATTCTAAAACATACTCGGTAACAAGGGCCTTGTTAAGATGAGGCCTAGGTGGATCAACTAAAACCCAGATAAGGATTATAATAAGAACTGTTGCGGATACGGCAAGAACTCCCCACAGGTGCCGATACCTAAGAAGGAAACCCTTACGTAGTTCAGAGTTCGGTTTTGCCGTATTGAACAGATTAACTATGCGATGGGTTTTCGCCCCTAATATGGCCACACACGTGATAGAGAAAAGGAAATACCACGCTTGATAAAAGGGACAGGAAATATTGTTCGGTTTCCATATGTAAATAACTGGAGCTGTGTAATACAGGGCTATGCAGAACAGAAGAAGATAGCTGAGTTCTCTGTTGGCCGCTTTCACCATTGGGGTACTGTCAAACTTTACAAAGACTCCCACAACAAAGAGAGTTGCCATGATACCAAGGATCATTAACAGGATAACCACTACAACTATTGGGTCACTCCACTGAACCATTGTGATTGGCACGTCAATACAATGGGTTCTCTCAGCATTTGCAATTTGGTTCTTTCCACAAGGAGTGCAGTTCCGTGCACCGTGAATGGTCGAAATGGACTTTTCTCCACAAAGAAGACATTCCCAGCAACATCCTATTGTCTTCGTCTGCCGATAGCCAGGAGAACATGTCTCGCTGCACACAGATTTGGGAACTGGTGAACTTATCTCATCGTTCCAAGCTATAGCTTTTTCGTTAAACATCAATTGCTTCTGCCGTCTTTCATTCCATGTTCCAATCTCTTTAAATGCCCAGCCATTCTTAGTTTGTTGAAGGTTAACCAAGGAGTAGAATCCTGGGTAATCTCCATTTTTATCAAAAGATATCGGTGATGTTGGGCCAGAAGCGTTAACATTTTTCAAATAAAGAAGAACGTCCTTTGGATCAAGAAACGGTTTTGTGCGTGGACAGTTTTCACCGGAAATCGAACCATTGGGCCCCTTACACTTTAATATGTTATCAATTGCCTTGGCGATTGCATAAGTCGCATCAATTACAGCGGCATATTTTTCGTCGAGCAGCTGTTCGTAAATAGACTCCGTTATTTTGAGAGGGAGAGGGCACTTTTTCATTCCGGGAGTGGAACCAGCTGTACAATTCAGCTTGTCCTCCCACATTTTGTGTTTCCAAAACGTTTTCCACCAGCCTGTTGGTTGATAAGTCGAGTTTAAACTTAACATGTACCTCTTGAATTTCTCCACATGAACGTTGCGAAGAGACACGCCTATAACCCCCTTTACTAAACGCCGTGGAAAGTCTTTAGGAAGCCAGGACACGAATCTGTTTGTGGCCCATTCCTCACTTGCAATCCACGTTATACCCGTAACACCTTGTTTTTCTGCCTCTGTAACGACATCTAAAGCGCCTTCACCGTCAGAATATAAAACTGCAACTCCGACTTTAGGGAGAGATTTCAGCTCCTTGATGATGTCTTTTATCATCTCGATTCTGTCAGTCGTTGCACCTTTTACAGGGAAATATCGCTCCATTGCTAGGCATATGCCGCGTGATTTTGCATGATTCCGAAAATATTCTATCCCCTTTCGGCCGTAAGCATCATCCGCTGCTATGGCAGCCACGTACGTCCAGTTGAAGTACCTTGCTATATCAACCATAGCTTTGGATTGGAAGCGGTCAGGTGGAACAGTGCGAAGGAAGTTAGGAAAACTCAGTTTATTACTGAACTGGTCACTTGTAGCACCGTAACTTACTAATGGAATGTCCCGGACTTGTAATATATTTGAGACTAGTGTAGAGGATCGCGACGTCCTAGTTCCTATTACAGCGCTCACAGGAACAGTTTGACGAGTACGGATAACGCCTGAACACGATTGTGCATTCGTTTTTAGAAAATTTGCATTACTCGAGGCATAGTCATTGTAGTTCACAAACTCTAGGGAAGATCTTATAGCTAACTTATTGATTTGGCATGTATCTTGGATATCAAACCCGAGTTTGATATTTGGAAGTATATTGCGATTGTGGTTGATCTCTTTGATGGCAAAGACCATCGCCTCGGCAAGTACAACATAGTAGGTTCTCAAATCCTCGTCGGTACACGCATGGGTAACGTTACGAACATGCACGGAAAACAGGCCTCCAATGGTAACATTGCCTGACTTGAAATATCTCCTGGAGTTTATATCAGGGAGACTTTGTGCAGTAATCGTGTGACATAAGGCCAATGGTACCAGACAGTGAACTAAATTACGCATGTTTGCATGCTAGAGACTTGACTTGACTTTAGACTGATGAGTAGTGATGCGGTACTTTGAAAAGTTTCCGAGAAAATATTTTGATTCTTCCAGGAAAGCAGAAAAATGTTAACTCCAAAGAGTGTTGAGTGTTCTTGTTGAGAACTAGTGCATACAACCTACAAACACAAAATGATGATCTAGTGACAATACAACATTAAAAGCGCAGTGGGCGGTATCGGTGAAGTCATGTCTAATATCTATGTTCCGGCAACAAACATGTTATTAAGCACGACATTATTTTATAACGTGGTATTACCTTCCTTTGGAAAACCCAACCCCTGTTCTTCAGGAAGGTAATTCAACTTTTACTATTGTATTTTATTTTTCCCGGAGGAAATTTGAAAAACTCTGAAATAATTTAAGGTTTAAATTAAAACCTCTTTTATATTTTCAAACATGGTCGATTCGCGAACTTTTATTTTTTAGTTGCGACGGACAAAGTTGTCTTTCCTGTTAGTAAGTTATATTTAGAATATTATATCATTCAATAATGATATATATCATGTAATAATGATTTCATTAAATAGACTTAATGAAACATCAGTCTTATGACAAAACAGCTGAATTTTTAGATATCATGTTTCCCAGATGATTTTTTCCTTTGATTTCAAGACCAACAAGAATAACCTCATTTAAAGCTACACAGTACACAATATTTTTACAACGTTCTGGGGTAAAAAGGATAGGGATGATCGCCGGAAAATGTGAAAAAATACCCTAAAAAATACCAAAGCGTAAAAGTTTTCGTCCCTAAAAAATACCTCATAACATAAAATGATCCCTTAAAAAATACTAAAGTAGGAGGAAACCGAAAAAATGACTTCGTCGTTTCGTTTTTGCACCCCTAAAAAATACTGTTTCATTAAAATAACTTCGATTTTTCTCTGAAAACCTCTAAAAAATACCAAATTGCCAATTTTGACCCTTAAAAAGTACGACGATCATCCCTATCATACCAATATAGGGAGGCTCCCTCCGGGGGGTGAACTAAGTGAAGTTAATCTTTTAGTAACACTGTACACTTTTTAAAATTAATAAAAGAACAGTGAGGCTCAACTCGCCTGAAAAATAGGAGCAAATTAAGAACAAGCTGAGGCTGAAATGAACATGCCCAGGGAAAAAATATAACAATGGTGAAACGCAGCAAGCAATTACACTCATTTATATATATCTTAAAAGCTATTAAATTCCAATTGTAACAAATACTGTGCTGTGCAATACACATATATTGTCGTATCTCCTTCGAAATTTGTACTGGGTCACTAAATGTATATCATATTGAAATAACTTAGTTTGACGTAGATGGCATATAAGAACAAAATAAGGACATCAAAGTGATGAAAAAATAAAAACGTTTTGCTTGAGAAAAATTATACTGGTAATTATTAAATAAAAAATGTTATAGAAGGACTTCCCAGGTCCCAAGAAACACCGACGCAGCATTCCATTTATGACATTTGTTGGAAAATACTTTTACTCCATAGTTGTTCAATGTTCAGATCATACTGTAGAGTCGGGGTGTTTAATACTAATACTAATACTAATACTAATACTAATACTAATGCTAATGCTAATACTAATACTAATACTAATACTAATGCTAATGCTAATGCTAATGCTAATGCTGATGCTGATGCTGATGCTGATGCTAATGATGATGATGATGATGATAACAATAACAATATTTAATACTTATATTGCGCGTTTTTACATATGAAGATGATCAAATGCGTATCACAGATAGATATAGTTTTCAACAGTTGAGGGTTTTAGATAGTCCGCAACAGCGGCTCACATAAAATTATATTAATAACCGTAACCTTATATATATTAATAACCATCACTTCAGTGATGAAGACACACCACAACACCAGGAACTCTTTCCTGCTCTTTTAACTTCGACAAATGTGTGGGTTCTGTTAAGTCCCTCGATAGAGTCTAGAGACTGGACCTACGGTTTAACGCTCCTAACCTCAACAGCATACTGGTCTCTCCCTTCGTAGGACTTTCCGGCACTGAACATCGTAACCATAGAATGGGTTGACAAGCGTCTGAGCTCTGCATTAATCTGAAACATTGCGTCAAGTCTTCAGTTAAAGGTAGTACTTTTATAGTGCCTATAAAGCGAAAAATGCTTTTGGTTTTTTGAAAAGATCGTGATAAGAAAGACAAACAGGCAAAATTTCAGAGAGTTAAAATAAATTGCAGAGATGCTACACGTCTGAGAAGATTCGAGTTCTGTGGTTAGTCATTAAGATGCAAATTAGCAAATATCACGCGTAATTTCGTTTGCTTCAAGTTCAATACATAGAATATTTAAGAAATTAATTAAAAAATGAAACTTAATCAAGTTAAAAATAGTTTAAACTTGATAAAATGATTTCTAAATAAAGATAAAATCATTTTCTTGTAATATCTTGAGTTTGAATTCCGTGCTGTGAATCAGTGTCGAGATATGAACAAACTTGCTATTTTCTCTCATGTCGCTTTTGAAGTTTGCAAACAAAATTACATCATAGAAACAAAAAATGTGGTACCCGGCTTGAATGCATAATGAGCTAATCAATCATCAGCGCAAAACTTGCAAATTTGGGCAGCTTTAACTGGCATTTTATCCAAAATCTTTGAAAGTCTCTGCATTTAATACTTTTGAATTGACCTCTTCAGAAATGTAAAAAAATGGTTTCGCTTCATAGGTACTTTAAAGTTAGTACATTTTAATAGATTTGCTACAGATATTGGATAATAAAAATGACCAGGCTTGTGCTCCAAAGGGCCGTATCTGTAGGAAAAGTCACAGGGACTTAATCAATGCTATACTGCCAAAGGTAGTAAAGTTGGAACAGAAGGTAAAGTTCGAAAAGTTAGAATTGCAATATTTCACAAACAAGGAGTTGTGTTATGTAAACAATGTAAAAACAAGAAGTGGAGATTTTTCGTTGACTTTATGTAAAAACGTATCTTTAGGTTATTACACCAATTGACTCTGCAAGAGAACAAGTAGATTGGTAGGCTTTGAAAAATGTAATTGGAAAACTGAATAGTAGAGTCACACCATGAAAGATTTTGATAACAATCAGCGAAGCTGTCGTCGAGTAGCTTTTATCTCCATCCTTGGTACAACTTGTATCGCTGCCCTGCCGCTTTGGTTTGGGGGCTATAGCCAACAAACCTAAACACTAAAAAACAAAATGATGTCCCGTACGCGATATTAAAATGAAGGACAACTGGTCTAGCAAAGCTTACGTCATTTTTTGAAAGCTGTTTAAATGTTTAGCAACGCTGAAATATTTTCATATACTTTGTAAAGGTTTTTAAAAACAAACCTCTTCGTAACGATGGTATTTGTCAAAGAATGATCCAGAACCTCTCCCTAAATCTTCGTTTTGCTGATCTACGACCCGTTGAACATCAATAATCTGTATGGTGAACTGAACTCTTTCTTGTTTCAGGAGAATGGCTAACTTGTTGTAATTATCTTTAGAAACGTGCATGTCAACAATGAGCCCAGGTCGCTTTGGTCCCTTCCAGAAGTCTATCTAGATAAATCATATACAGTATGAAAAAAATTAGCCTTTATAGAATTATGATTCTCGTATCCCCAGACTCCATAAACCATACAGTTAAAAGAGTGAGTTCTTTATCATCTCTTCTCTTGTTATTCCTTAGAAGAATGCTGATATAATTAGTATTCTTTACTGTAGCCGATTCAACTATGTCCGCCGAGTCCGATTAAGTGTTTTGATCAAGAAGAAAACGGAGTAGTCTGGCCTGGAATGAGAGACGACGAACAAGTGTGGAAAAGATACGATCTTACTCAACGACACAACATCGTGAACTTAATGTGCAAGTGTAACAAACTACACGTACAACTATGTAATCAATGTCAACCAACTGCAACAAGTAAGATTTTTTAAACATTTTTAAGAATTTTTAAAAACTCTTTCAAGCCTCATTAGAAATTAAACATTTTTGCTTTTGCTTTGCAGCCGAGGAGAACGACGTTGTATTTTACAGACTGAAAAAAAATAGGAGAAAAAGTTTCTGAAAAGTATTTGACAAAACTACAAACAGGTATAATTATTGACCAACAGAAAATATTTTATGGCATAGTGGCGGCGAAAACACAAAGAGGTATCGTACCAGCTGATAAAATTCCGGGGATCCAGTCTAAAGCGTGTTCCACAGAAACGAGTGAAAAAAAAACTAATACTCATAACGGGTATATAAGGCGAGTTAATACACGTTTTAAAATACACAGAAGATGGTTTCACATGGCTATAAACATATACCCAAATTAATCTACTATACTATATTCTCGTATAGAAACGGAAAAAAAACGGAAAGTAATAAATGTTGAATTCAACCAAGAGGGAATTGTATTTATGAAAAGGAAATCTTGATATGCATAAAAGCAGAAAACAGCTTTTGTAGTACGCATGCACCTTCTACGAAGCATTCTTATTTCCTTTATAAATGATAGATCAAAGACAGGCAGTTGCCTATCCCAAATGAAAATTAAAAAAAAAGTAAATATATAAAAGAGAAGCTATACCTCGATGTCTGGGTGATCTTCAAGGGCGTGAAGAACTTTCAGTTCCTTTTCATTTTTAGGAATAACGCGGATGACTTTGTCTCTGGAAACGAAAAGAAGAAATTATTCTGAGAATATATACCTTAGAAATTATACTTAACTGTTCAAGACTATCAAGTAACTTAAAAAAACCTAGTGGTAGAAATTTTTGAAAAGCAAAAGTACCCAGCGAACGGTTTCCCATCGGTAACATCATTCTCGTTTGAAAATACGAAGGTGCTGAAGCACAGAAATATGGCAAAACAAGAGAGTATAAAAATTCGCATCTTGGTTGACCCGAACACTATACTAGACACCCAAGCTCAATATTCGAATATTTTCTGCTGTCTTCACATTAAAAGCTATGTTATCAGATCAAAACATTTCTCAATAAAAGGTGCTAGTCAAGGTGCACAAACAGAGACGTTTGAGTAAATATGAAATTCAAGAACGCACTTTGGTCAGCTGAAAAGAAGTAAAACATTCGATGGCATCATCTCACGCCTATTGACCCGAGATTTTGTTAATTTTACATGCTCCCTATCTTTGTGTCAAATCAACGAAGAATGCATATGTAGGTTAAAAAACACATTTTTAAAAAAAGTCACTACAAAATGATTTGTTATACATGCGTTTGAAAACGATTTTTGTCACTTACTGGTCGACACAAAAGCATTTCTAAATCAGTACGTGTTCAGTAACTGCAATATCAGATAAAAACTGAAAAAATAAATCGTGGCTTTAGCATACCACGCCTGACAAAAAAGAAAATTTCAAATAAATAGATGTATGGTGAAACAGAACTATTCGTTTCTCTGTCTCTCTATTTTTTTCATTGATTAAACGAAATAGCATTTCTTTCCTTATTTTCAACGCTCATTAAATTTGAGCATGCATGTTATCCTGTTCAGTTATATTTTCAACCTCATACACTTTAATGAAAAAAAAAAGTTTCGTATAAAAAAAAACTTTAATAAAATTGTTTCATATGTATTACTTGCATCGGGGTCTTCTAGTGGAACATTTTGCTATTAAACCCAGTTTACTGTTTTCTCTGATATGTACTAATTGGGTTCTCATTCATACGGTTTACCAGACACATGTTATCATTGACAAGTAATATTTCGTTAAAAATAAACAAGCTTAAGGTACCTGTACTCACCTCCACGGCTTGGTCAGAGTTTACACGCATGTGCACAAATAACAAAAGCAGCTGAACAGCTGTTCTGTCCTTTTAGGACCTATCAACACGGACGAAACAGCTGTCTACGGTTGAAGTTGCTGGCTTGATCCGACCTCTTACTCATATTGGTTCACTGACAAATTAACTTCAACGAAGTTTTCAAGCCATTCATTTTATTTTGCTCATGTTTCATACATTTCGTATCTGGGTGATCTTTTCAAAGCCTACGTGATATGGCATTTTGTAGACGGTATTCATTATTGTTGTCACAGTGTTTTTGCGACATGCATAGAGCGGCATGCACGAGTTCACTAAGCCCCACGGCATGCATGCGGGAGCTTGGTTGGGGTATGCCAAGCATACCTCAGACAATGCGTGGGAAGAGATCTCTCTAGATACTAATGCTAAAAAACCTCAAATCTGTTTTCTGTTGTAATCTTTAAGAAATCCCCAAAAAAATGTACTTTCAAGCAATGATAACCATGGTGACTGTGGCTGTGACTGTGAGTGTGGTGTTACTGTGACTGTGGTGTTACTGTGACTGTGACTGTGATTGTGACTGTGGTGTGACTGTAACTGTGACTGTGGTGTTACTGTGACTGTTGTGTGATTGTGACTGTAAATTAATAAAATCTCCCTCAAAAAAAGGTTACCATAGCAACATCACACATCCTAACAACAGAATTTTATGATATTCCTGCTTTGCAATAAATTTTAGGAAAAGTCACGAGATTTGATGGCAATCAGATAAATAGTAGGAGAATGGTAAGTCTTTGAAATTAGCGCGGGTACGTTGTCTCCCCCTTTCCACGAAACGTTTCTTGGCGTTGGCCAGAGGGAACGCGGGGTCTGGGAACGAGATTGCCTAATAATAAAGGTAGGAACAGTCAGAGAGACTGTTTGGATTCTATAAGTATAATCTATTCTCGAGTCATAAACGCAAAATGTCCTATCAGTATTGAATTTGAATACGTTTGTTTTACTAATTTAATTGAAAACTGAAGATTGGATTCTTTTTAGCTGGATAAAAAGCTCAGTCAAGTTTAAAAATGAAAAACGGAAGCTTTTTAGATAGCTTGAATATCGCCATATATGGTAACACCTACGGCACAGTTTTTGTTTCAATTGATACTGTTAATTATTTTAAGGACAGATGACTATAAAACACAAAATTACGCGGGCACTTGAAGATAAGGGTTTTAATTTCCTGTTTTCAAAATCTTTTGTTCTGAGTACCTAAGTAAGAGGTTCTGAATGAGATTAAAGAGATATTTCTGACATTCTTAATGAGAATCAGCCAAGAGAATTAACTGTAATGCAGGGGACTGGGTACCATCATTGATGCCCGGGGCCGAGTCAAAGGTAAGGTCGTGGGTTCAAATCCTGTCATGGGATCAGAATATTTTTTGAGTATTGTTGATTTGAAAAAGAAAGAAGATAGAAGTTGAATTTTATTCCTACAAATCATTTTCCAAAATTTATGATTATTTACAAAAAAACCATGTAGACATCGTCATGAATATAAAAGTCCTTCACATTCTAAATTCAAAGCTGCAAAATATTTACAAATAAACTAGAAAATAACTGAAATGTATATACTAGGACATCAAACGGTAACAGGAAAACATAGATACATAAAATGGTAATGGTTTTCACGGTTTATCTCTTGATTCTCCTTACTTTACTAACGTTGTTCAGTTACTGGGCTTACTTAGTGGGTGGCTCCACCTGAATTGTTCTTCAACTGGTGAGAATTTAATGGAGCCGAAATCAATTACAGAATTGCACGCAATTTAGGTATCCCGCTGAAGAACAGTAATTTATTTTCAGTAGCATTCTAGTTATGTCTGTTTAAATAAAATAAAATTGTCAGTTTGTTTGTTTTTTTTTTGTTTTTTTTTTTTTTTTTGCATTCTGTTTTCTTTACATAATTTAATTCTGAACTTTCCTATGGTCTAACATAATGATCAGAGAGTGTCGCTGGAAGAAAACAAGAGAGATTATCACACGATACAGCTTAATTTAAGTTAAAGATTCTTACACAAAAACATATAAAAAAGAAATTACACAAATTACCAAAAAATATTCAGCAACTTTTGATAGGAGGCAGATATTCTTAGTGTAGGTAGCATCGGAAGTTTTTTCTTCGTGGCCTGGTTTGGAATCATGTATGTTTCATTCGCAATTAACAAGAATCGTGACAATTTTGTTTAACCAGAAGAACTCAATAAACACGATGATGTTAATCTACCTAGATCATTTCTTAATATAGCTGACATCAAATACTATGAGCCTCTTTTGAAGCTAAGAATAGGATCATCCGATTTTAGATAAATTACATCACATAAAAAATATTTTTGGTATGGCCGCGAAAATGAATTGGTCTCCCGACATTATATCATTGCAAAAATATTGTTGTTATGCTAAATTGTTCTTAAACTTTGCTTAAAGGGCTTTTCGAATGTTTTTTATTTGCCCGATATTCATTTCAATAAACACAAACCTGCTGAAAATATAAATGATCGATTTTCACTTAGTAAAATAGTTACCCTTCTAAAATTTTAAACAGAAAATTTAGGTTTAAAATATCAAAAGCTTTGTAACAATAATTAGTTTAACTAAAGATGACTGTAAACACGTTATTTGCAAACAGAACAATGATTTATCCTTGGAACAGAAAAAAAAAGGAAAAGCAGTTTGACAAAGCTTGGTTTTCAAAAAAGGCCCCTGAGAATTCGCACCCCCCGTCTACTAAATTCCAGTCCCCTTTCAGCATCTCACAGAAGGCATTCGATAATCTGGGACAAATGAAGGTGCAGCGTACATGCAAGGAATGTTTTTACAAGTAAAGCAATTGAGACTTTACTTAAACAACTTGTGAGTAACAATCTATTTATTTTGAGAGGCACTTTAGTCAGCTGACTTTTAATTAATCAATTCTTATCAATAACATATATATCTTATCTCTTAATCTTTAACGTTAGTTTTTGAGACGAATTTTGATGTTTCTCAATAACTTCAAGTGATCTTGAAGTAACCTTAAACATTTGTAAAGCAAATGAATTATATTTATTTAGTTTTTATCTTTAATTTTGCTACAGTTGTAAAATACAACATTCGACTGAGTCCCTCACCTTATAAATGAAGTTTGCCATTTAAACCAACACGTAACTGCAAAACTTACTTCTAAGATTTATGTTTCGTTCGCCAGTCTCACGGACGATTATAGTCCCGAAAATATGATTTTGCTGATTATATTTCTGCTGGGTAGGAAGTAAAACTTTTTACTTTTCTTTTTCCACTTTGAAAGGTAAGTATGTAGACTGATTGCTATTTCAGCTTTTCGTTAAAGTTCTTATAAAAAACAGTTTTTGCATTTATATTTAGATAGAGAAATTGCGTACTTTTGACTTGGTTTCTTGTTTCGTTGTGTCCCGCAAACGTTAAAGTTTTCCATAGTTTTATTTGGAAAATACTATCTTACTTCTCTTAATATTTTATAATAGATATCTTGTTGTTTTTGCAGGACGTATAACATTCATCTAAGTAGGGTGCTCTCATTGATTAAGTGATACTAATTTACAACGTATGTATAGCGCAATTAGATCCTGACCGAGGATAAAATATCAAATTGGTAAGAAAAAAAGAAGAGATATAAAATTAAACTTCTGCCCCTGAATTGAAAAACATAGGAGAAAACAATAGTCATTCAAAAAATATATGTAAAGTTAATTTGTTCATTCATTTGTTTTTTATCTGATCTTTTGTTATACCCGATGACATTTGTTTCAAAATATATATATTCTCTTGAAAGCGACCTGTTTCACTAATTTGATTTGATATCAAAGTCAGAAGAACGTCCGAAAAATCTATTGGCAGCTTAATTAGGTTTAACAGATGGCAAGGAAATGGAATAACTCATACCTCT
>JAOBAY020067230.1:0-21552 GCA_025331085.2 Zoanthus sociatus | reverse complement strand
CAACTCGGTTCTTAACTCCGTTCTTAACTGGTTCCTAACTGGGTTCCTAACTGGGTTCCCAACTCGGTTCTTAACTCCGTTCTTAACTGGTTCCTAACTGGGTTCCTAACTGGGTTCCCAACTCGGTTCTTAACTCCGTTCTTAACTGGTTCCTAACTGGGTTCCTAACTGGGTTCCCAACTCGGTTCTTAACTCGGTTCTTAACTGGTTCCTAACTGGGTTCCTAACTGGGTTCCCAACTCGGTTCTTAACTCGGTTCCTAACTGGGTTCCTAACTGGGTTCCCAACTCGGTTCCCAACTCGGTTCTTAACTCGGTTCCTATTTCGGGTCCCAACTCGGTTCCTAACTCTGTTCCTAACACTGTTCCTAGCTTGGTTCCTAACTTTGGGACAATAATAGATATAGTAAATGTGAAAAGGTCCTTTTGTGTTTTTACTGTGCACATTGCGAACGTAAATAACAAGATTCAGTAAAGTGTCAACTAGAAACATTTTCACTTTCAGTTTCTCAGCCTTAGCCTGAGCTTGTTCTAAAATTGTTTTTAGTTTTCTGCCATCCTGGCTCTAGTTGTTCTTATAAACTTGTTCTTATAAAAAAGAAAGCGTGTACTGTACTCATATTTCCGCTGCTCGTAGGGGAAGTTGGAACTCATTTACCGACCTCGCAAGGATGAAAAGTTGAGCTATTCGACTTTGGTGGAAAAGAAGCTATTTCCACAAAGTTTGAAATCTTGGCAAATCCAAAGATGGAACCCTGGACGAAAAAGCAGAGATATTAGGAACTATGCAAAAATACGCCGCCGCTGAACATTCTGCACCTACCGTTAATTTTGACAAAAATTTGCTTAAATGAAATAACACAATTAAAAGATAAATACAAAAAAGACCAGTGCGACGGGTTGTTTTGTACGAATCCAGACTTCATAGTTCAAAAACCTAGTTTTATTGTTTGTAGTGTCCGGATGTTTAGATTTCAATTTCTTTTTCGACCGATCATAAATTTCATTGAGCCCGAACAGGAATTAGGTTGTGTTCTGCCAGCCATAAACTTTGTCTCAACTATCGAATCTTTGCCTCCCGTTTTGTGCGCAAACTCAATTCCTAACCCAAGAGCGTGAGCCTCCCGTATTTTATTAATATTAAGTTATATTAAGATAACATGTTTACTCAACCTTAAAAGTTAAAGGACGGACGTGGTTGGCGCAGTTGGTAAGATCTCTGCTTTCCAACCACAAGGTCTCCGGTTCGATACCGGCAGTTTGCCGAGATTCGAATATTTGTGAAACCTCCTTTTCTGCCAAAACCAACTCAGCTTTCCATCCTTCCAGGGTAAATAAGTGAGTACCAGAATTTGCTGGGAGCAAACCTGCGATGGATTAGTGTCCCGTCCAGGGGAAGTCAAAAACTCTCATCCGCTTAACACTACAGAAACCGGAGATAAGCGCCGGCTCGATGGGTCACTAAAGGCTCGTAAAGGATTTATCAAGCTTAACTTAAAAGTTGAATCTGATTCTCTCGCGTCGTAACGAGCAATGTTCTTATGCCCAGACATTTACCTAACGGGTAACTGTACTTTTTAGCTTTTTCAGCTGACCATAACATTGAAAAAAATGTTTTTCTCGATATTAACGTATATTAGTTTTTGTTAAGTTCAACTTGAAAACTTGCTATGACAGTGCCTGCCTGGAAGCTCTCTGTGCATCTTTGCTTAAAAAATTGGTGCATTTCCAGAGATCTGAGAAATGCAAATTCCAAACATTTTTCTGCGCAACATACATGTCTCCGGCGACCAATTGAATTACACCCTCAAAAAAAGTCTCGACAAGAGAGTTGGTAACTAACCGCTGTATTTATTCTGGCAGAAATTCAGAACACAAAGTGACGGTTGATAAAGCCAATGCTGTTCTTTGGTCCACAATTCGCAAGCAAAATCCTGAGATTTATTTTAGGAAGACCTCGAAAAATTGTGTTGTTATTCCGGTGGAAACAGCTCAATCTTCCTCCGTCCTCTCTTCGTTCAACCGTGATCTTAAATCGCACACGGGAACTCGAAAGATCGTTCCATTTGTGCAGTGCAGTGTTGATGCTTAGGCCACCCACTCTTGAGATTTTGTTTTTTCAAAAAAAGTTTTAATTTGAAATAGGATGAAACCCGATCCTCTGCGGTTTGCTAATGATTTAACGATTGTATTTTGAAGCAAATTGTGTTATTATAAAGTTCAAAAATTTAACTGTAGTTGATAATCCATAATTAAAATTAGAGGAAATTTCAAAAAAAGAAACACTCGTTTTTATTCGTAAACAAAAAGGCGAAATCAAATATTTCAAACATCAGGCTAAATATATACTTCCTTTCGCACAATGTTTCCGGTCCATTGCCGTTGCGAACATTGCGTGACCGGCAACGAATTGTAATCTCATGCTGGTTTTGTAAATCTGTTATTCTAAATCTGCCATTAAAAAAACAGCTAATACAAAACTAAAATATATCGCTATATAAGGATACTTGACAAAGATGCATCTTTTAGAATTGAAAGTCTAAAAAAAAATCTTTAATCTACTTTATGAAAGAATTGCGAAACATTGATTTGTTTTGAAAACCCACGCACCATCGCACGTGTCAAAAGCGGACGTGCTGGAATGTGACGTAAAAACTCACCCTTTACATCTTGCTTGACCCGAGGTAAGTGGGACGATTTCTTACATCTATTCAATTGAGTGACGTTGATTTTTATTGCCCAATTTTGGCTGCACTCTAAATTTAGTCATTTTGTAAGGATCGATTCTGGTCCATTTTAAAATAAGAGACTTGTTCCAACTTCATAGTCAGACAGCAGAATCCATCTAAAGGAAGAGAGAGATCGGTTCGACCAGTTAAATCGTTAAGCCAAAACAAATGGAAAATCAAAATAATATTCTACAAGGTACGGAATTTATTTCCATAATTTATTATTCTTTTAAATAAGTAAAAAATAAAGATAATGCTTTTAGTTTATGATTTTCTATAGGTTAACTGACTGGATTTGGTGAAGATGTTAAGATCAGCCACAAGGGAAATGAATTTCGAATAAAGTCATATGCTAAATTTCATTTAAAATTAAAACTCATGAATGCTAATTTAGTATATACCAAAAATGTTAACAGTATCAGATTTATGTGAAATTTAGGAGTAATTTTATGAAAACTAAAATTAGCTCTGTGTTTACAAACTAGAAGTTATAATTTTTTGTGATAGGATCCAATGCTATCCATTTACAAACGACACAAAATCCACAATATTTTGCAGATAGCTCAAAGGAATGCCAAAATTCTCACTACAAAAACATTGTACACTTGTGGGAGTTTTTGATGGAACTCCTTGCAGATGACAGATGTACTTCATTGATTAGCTGGAGTCGCAAGGAGTACGGAGAGTTTAAACTGAAAGATCAAGAGGAAGTCGCTAGGCGCTGGGGAAAATTGAAAAAACGACCTGGAATGAACTACGAGAAGTTAAGCCGAGCGCTCAGATATTATTATCGTCAAGGAATCATAAAGAAGGTACTAAAATTACTCCAGTACATGCATTTTTTTAAAGAACAACTTTATAAGAACAACGAAGCTCAGATTAGCCGAAAATTAAGAACAATTTAAGAACAAGCTCAAGCTGAGGCTAAAAAAAGTGAAAGCATTTTTAGTTGAAACTTTACCGAATCTGCTAATTTAGGATCGCAATTAATAATGTGCACGGTAAAAATACAGAAGCACATTTCCCATTAATTTTATTAATATATCTACTGTTGTCCCAAATGATACACGTATTCATGTAATATTAAAAATTCCTCGTTAATCTTAGATAAATGTACAGAGATCTCAACAATCAGCATTGTTTTTCAATGCTGGCCTCGCTCTTTTTGTTTTTATTTCTCACCATTTTAAACCGCCCACAGAAATAAGAAAAAATTAAGAACAATTTGAGGCTTATAAAAACAAGCGCGTACTTTGTTTTGAATTCTTTACCCACTTGTAATCCACAAAGTTTAAACTTTGTTTATGAGTTTTTGCTTCATTAGTCATATTTTTATCCGATATGTGACAATTTTCCTTTGGCAATTCATACTTGCTAGTGACTGGTGTTAGCCCTGACGACTACGCAAGCAACTTTCATGTTTAATACTACAAAAGTGTGCTGCCTGGGATCTATACGGAGAAATTTTATGTGTCATCTTGCCCACATGCACGGGCAATTTTATAATATCTGTTTGTGACAATCTGTATTTGCCAAATAAAAATACGCTAGGCTTTCGGCAAATAGGATTCTCATACAAAAATTAGTGAATTTTGATTTGTCTACAAGAGCAAATAAAAAATTTTAGAATGTAGCCCAGTAGCCGCGCACTTGAAAAACTATATGCAGGGCAACCAGGTACGATTTTGAAAAAATAACTTTATGATTGCAGCGGGTTACGATTTTGAAAGAAGAATTTCTGTATGTACGGCAGCCGGGCGCGGACACAGTTTTGAAAAACAAAAACTGTATGCATGGCAGCCGGGCGCGGTTTTGAATTAAAAAAGAATATGACCGGTAACCACAAAAATTACTAAAATCCTGGCATTTGTACGTATACTCAAATCAATTGGATCAGGGTGAAGCTTAAAAATAAAGAATGACGTTGTTGTTCTTACGTAACGCAACATTCGAAAAGATTGCTGTGTGAATCAGAGCATTAATTTAAACGCTTTTTTATAAGAACCAGTGCATTTTACCAAGGCTCAATAATGTGCTACATTTTTGGCTGCTTCAGCCTCAATTCGCGTTTAATTTGTTCTTGTTTCTGTGAGCGGTTTGAAGATTCAGTAAAGTTTAAAATAGAAACATCCTCACTTTTTTTAGCGTCAGCCTGAGCTTGTTCTTAAATTGTTCTTAATTTTCGGCCAATCTGAGCCTCATTGTTTTTATAAAATTGTTCTTATAAAAAAAAGAAAAAAAAGCGTGTATCGTATTGCGTGGCATGATAGGGACAACTGAGATATTCTAAAAAGTGCATGATATCTCTTAATCCTTATCCGAACGAAGGTGTCCATATTTACCTGTACGAAAAAAATGATAAAAAGTTTGCGTTACAGCAAGCGGTGAAAACAACTTCGCGTGCATGAGCGGAGTCCTTTCAGAATGGGAACTTTTTTAATGAAAAATTGATATTACTGCAGTATTGTTTTGAAAGTGATCTAAATTTCTTTTTCGCTACGTCAGAAAAAGGTTCATGAATGATAATTTATGATAAAAAATTTTTAACGTTGGCGTTTACTCCGTCAGTCGTAAAGATTAAAATTGCATTTTAGTAAATTGTTGTCGAGGTATACCGACATTTTTAAGCATTTTTTCAATATTGTTTGAAGAGAAAAGTTTGTTGTTTAGCAGTGTTGAAAGTTTCCTTGATGTCTAAATCAAACAAGCCAATTGACATTAAATAAAGTATATTTATTTATATGTCTATTTATTTTTTCATACCTTATTTATCCTGAGCATGAGATTTTATATTTACATGACATTCATTGATAAGAGTATGTTCCAAAATTTACAGTGTTCTTGTTAACGAAGTCAAACAAAATGTTTTTAAAATATATATTTCGACCGTCTCCATGAAAAGTTATGGGTATACGTACTGAGGTTTTTATTTTTTTCTTACCGACTGACGTATACATACTTTTTTTTTTAAAATCGTGACCGGTTGCAGGGCATATCAGCTACTTCCATAAAAATTGTCACATATATTTATTCAAATGCCTTCAGTAATAAAAACTGGATGTATCTGAAGGGTCTAATTTTTTACAGCTTAATTGCACGTTCACAGAGCTAAAGAACAGGGGGGCTTGCCGTTTATAAAAGTAAACAAGTGGGGGCTCTGATAAAGTCTGTCACGTTTGCTAAATTTTTCTTTTATACTTCATCCGTCCAGAAAAAATAAAAACGCTCAAACTAAAACGGAATTCGCCCCCACTACTTAAGTACTATATTTACGTTTGTGACTGATATTTTTCCCAGCCTCGTCTGGTTTTGTTATTAATTAGTTGGGACAAATAGCTTACTATTCTATATTAGTATAAACCTACTAGTGGACTAATACAAATCCTGCATTTTGATTGGCTACGCTACTAGTTCTGCGCTGAGATATAAAAAAAATTGTGTTGTAGCACTCGCCATTCCACTGACCACTGTTACTCACTCTATATTGCTGCTTGACTTTCAGGTTCCTGGTCAAAAACTTGTTTATAAATTTGACAAGCTTCCATATGAGTACAAACCAAGAATAGTTGATATTCGTCACGCCAAGCAAACTCAACGGCAACCATGTTGCAGCAGTAACAGTAGTCCTCAGTCCTCCTCCTCATTGTCAGCCAGGCGGGACTCGGTGCCTACACGTTTGTCACCAAGCAGCACGTTTCCGCTTTTTTTCCAAGATTCCGTTCAACTTCCGGCAGTACCTTTCCTTGTGAATAGTCCATACCTCAGCGATTATTATCAAACAGGTTTCCTCTACAATTCAAGGACTCCTTTTCAAAGCTGGCTTGAAATTGCAAAAGCGGAATCAAGTAACGACGTGACGTTCCCCAAATCCGCTCCACCTTCTATTACAACAGTTAAAGTGCCTTTTTCTTTCTTTCCAGCTGGAAATAAACACGCTCCCTTGTCTTTTTCAAAGCTAAAACTGGCAAAACGACGATCCATCCCCGTGTCAGTAATCACTAAAAATACAAGCCAGTAAAAAAGTGAAACTTTTTTTTTTCTTTTAAGTCAGCTTTAACTAATTAGAATGAACAAAATTAACTGATCATTATAGAATAGTTAACTTTCATAAGCGAAAGACTCTAGCTTAAAACATTCCATGTTTGAATCGAATATATTTTAGTTTATGAATTATAAATTATCGTAAGGTCAATAAGTAGATGTTTTACATCAAATAAGTTGAGTACTATGTACTCCATAGGCCTCAGTCTGAGACCTGCCCAAAGTTGCTATTATTTTTTGGTATTGATAAAAACGAAAATATTTTCTGTAGACTGAATAGAACTATACGGCGCATGTATTACTGCTTTGTGAGACTGTACTAGTGGATATTAAATAATATCCTTTTCTCTGTCATTGTTTTGCAGGTTTTCGTGTAATCTTATCTAGATCCCTGATTTCAATACCTCGTTTCCACAAAGTAAATGCTTTCTTTTTTTTATAAGAACGTTAAATTTTCGACTGAGGCTGAACGTTCTTAAATATCAGTTTCGGGATATCAGCCTCAAATGTTCTTAAACATGTTCTTAAAGTATTTTTACTGATTTTAGACGTAGATAAAACATGTACCATAATGTGGTACATTTGTGTTTTATACATTGATTTGTTCTTGTACTTTGTACTCTCAGTTTGATAAAACTGTACCAACTTTCCTGTCAGTTTGTCTCTCAAGAGATATAACTGTCAGAACTGCAACTTGTTAAATGAAAAACATCTGATGTAAAGTTGTTATCTGCGACCATTAGTCAGGAAACCCACCGAAAAGCAAATTTTTCAATAATGTAGTTCTATCTTGTCTATCAAAGTTCGAGGAATATACCAAATGATTCTCTTCTTTAGATAAAATACAAAACGAGTTTCATCTTGTAGCATTTTTTGTATTGTAGAGCAGTTTTTGGCGTGAATGATTTTGCTTTACTCTTTGCTTTTTTACCGGACAAACAGTTGAATGGTAATATTATAGATATGGTGTTTCTGTCTCGGTATTTTATATATATAGTGCTTTTGACGGCCGTAGTGTTTTCAAATTTTAAGTTTTTGCAATAAATTACTCTCTTAATCTTCAGTGCCCAAGCTAAAAATGTATTTTGTACATGTATTTTTGACTGATAGATGATTTTAGTTATCTGTACATATCCTCTTTTTTACAATAAAGTTCAAGAAAAAAAATATATTGATAATGATGTTGAGGGACCGGTCATTAGGCATTGGGGTGGGGTGGGGTGGTTGTTAAGCTGCAGCAGAAAAATTGTTTTGTTCGAGTTAATTTTCAAAAGTTCTACTTTTTAATTCTTCTTCACGTTCAGCTTTGTGGGATTTCTATTCTATTTATTTTTGAACTACACCATTTTAATTATGTACTTATTTATTTTAAAGATTCTCGAAATTCGTGCTTCAAGTTTGTAAGGTCATGTATCGGACCGTGTAACTAGTGAACTCAGATTGCATAATAAAAATTAGAAACTTTTATTTCGTGTTTTGCACTAATCGATGCAATTAGACGCCGGCTTGCTGGCCACACAATGAACTCGAAATTATCAATAATTTCCCGTTCATTTTGTGGCGAGCTTATCTTGACAAAGCGCACAGCATCTTTTTTTGTACTTGCTCGATTCTGTAAACGTCCCTGTTAATGTGCGGGTTCCATGCTGGCGACGCACTGATATTCAAGAATTTGCCTGACCACTGAGAAGTATACAAGCTCCTTAACTTGATCTCTGCCAGGTTTTAGGATTCTTCTCAAAAGTCTTGTTAGCTTTTTTACTGCGGACTTTTGAGCAATACGCCGTGTATACCGTACACCCAGGTAATCGTGCTCAGCAGTAAAGGAGAGATGTGGGGAATCGAGGGTGTAATCATATTGATATACACTAGATTTCTTACTCTTACTATTTGAGATCGATAAGAGGGCTGACATTTTGCTATATGTTAAAACTTATCTGCCATGCTTGAGCCCATGACTCCAGGCTACACAGATCGTAGTGGAGATCAATTTGGACAGACAACGAACATATTTAAAGATGTCGTCAATAAACAGTAGAAATAAGGCTGGCTCTAGGACAGTGTCTTGAGGGACCCTTGACGTGACTGCCACAAGACATACTGGAATGAGATCCGTCCACGTTTACAAATTGGGTACGATTATACCGGAAGCCAGCAAGCCAGAGTAGAGTTGTCCCACTGATCCCACAATGTTCGAGTTTATGAATGAACTTAGCATGGGAGAGTAGCATCTGTCCACAAATCATTCAATTACAATAACAAAGGATAGAGTACTTTGTGCAGTGTAATATTTGAGACTTAAGTGTTAATTAGATATGTAAACCAAAAACTCTAGCTATAACTAATAAACAGAGAGCTGCAACAATCCATGATGGCTTCTGCGTGTAGTGCTATAGCAGAAACCGCGCAGCACTCTTTTGATTGGGACTGCTAGCTCACGCATATAGGGCTAGCGAACGAAGCTCCGTTTGCGTGTGTATTGAGGGGAGTCCTGAGGCATGCTCTCCCGGAGCTAAAGCACCCTAGCTACCCCCGGTCCCTGTGTAGATAATAACTCTCAGCCCGAAGTATCGAGCCCTTTGTAAACAGTGACACATTTCAAGAGAGCCTTGGATCCTAAATTCCATACTGTTGGATTCAGGATTCCATGTCCGTGGATCGCGGATTCCACGATCCAAAAATGGCTGGATTCCAGATTCCAAGTTTTGAATTCCGGACTCAAAGTCCTGGATTCAGAATTCCACAGGCCAAAAGTGGCGCGATTCCGGATTCCAACTGAATTCCGGATTCCAAAGTCCTGGATTTAGAATTCCACAGGCTAAACGTGGCGGGATTCCTGGTTCCACGGTCCAAAGATGGCTAGATTTCGAATTCCAACTGGATTCCGAATTCCAAAGTCCTTGATTTAGAATTCCACAGGCTAAAAGTGGCTGGATCTCGGATTCCATGTTAGTGCATTCCGGATTCCACGGTCCAAAAGTGGATAAACTCCGGATTCCTAGGGCTGGATTCCGGATTCTAAACTCCTGGATTCCGAATTCCAGAGGCTAAAATTTCCGGATTCCGGATCCCGGATTATCTTACATGGGGCGATTCAGTTTCATGTTACTGGAAATAATTCAAGTTATTACTTTCAGCCAAATGAACGCTAACACCTGACAAACACGAGATTCTCCGACTTTCTGAGAACTAGCTATCGATTACTGTCTTTAAAAGGTTATGGAAATAGTTTATCTAGGAAAGTTTTGTTTTATACATGTTTAATAGAAGCTAGCCATGAATTCCTCATAAAATATTAATTGTCGCACAAAAATTACCACAAACAGTTTTAAAATTAGTGTTTATGCTTATGTTTACAAAGTGTTTGCAGTGAGTATTTCAATGTATCGGCTTTTATCGCTCTCTGTAAAGAATTATGTGTGATCACAGGATGGTTTGAAGCAGCGTGTGAAACGTACCATTTCACGCAAACAGGCTGGGTTGACTCTCCAAAGACTAATTACTTTCTGAAACTTGTTTGCGGCAGATTTTGATCTTGTAAAACGCTTTTAACCCTTCCAGTCTCAATTGTATTAGTTACTTCTTGCAATTTTCATGGAACAAGTTTAGGATAAATTTACTTTAACACAAATACAAATATATACAAGTTCTCCCTGTTAGATAGTCTGCAACAGCGGCTCACATATATTTTAAAATAACCGTAAATGCCCTCAGTACTAGTGAAGACAGACCACAACATCGGAATCACTACCCTGCTCTTTTCGACAAATGTGTGGGTTCTTTTAAGTCCCTCGATAGAGTGTCGAGAGATTGGACCTACGGTTTAATGTACTTATCGGAGAAGACGCAAAAGTCTAACCGTTTGCAGATGTTAGAGCAAAGGCAGCACTTTCTCCTCCGGCCGGGAATCGAACCCAAGCCTCCCGCACGATAGACTGGCACCTTACCAGTTAGGCTAACTATAATCAAAGAACTTTTCCTTGTTAATGAAGCGAATTTAAAAACCTGCAGGTGTGTCCCGGATGGTGCAGAACGGACATGGGAGGTCAGAACGCTCCTCGTAGAGCTGAACGAGGTGATGTCCGATAATGTCATGTTTAACCCTTTCAGTCCCAGTTGTATTATCAAATTCTCCCAGCTTGAGCTCATACTTTTCATTGAACAAGTTTGAGAGAATTTTACTTTTAATCTTCAATAGTTTCCTTTGTTCAATCATTTCCCATTTTCTCATTACCAAGTATCTTATTCTGTTTGAGTTACGTAAGGAGAAGTTGGATGTTGATCACTAACTGGGAATGAAACGGTTAACTGCCGGTCCACATACTCCCGGTACCACTATAGTTATAATGCTTGTACACCTCAGAATGGTCGTTGATGGAGTGGCTATGTGCTTTCAAAGGTTTTGAAAGACCCAGTCAAAATAACCTGCTCTACCAGTTGTGACTTTGTAGCTTGGTTGGTTACAGTCGGGTGCTCCGCTATCGCAGATGTCATGGGTTAGAATCCTGTGTTGAAGCCAAAAAGTTATTTTTTTCCGCCATCGTTTGTAATTTGCTTAAATAGGCCCTTTGCAGTTAGAGGTCACATGACCACAACCTCCGTAAATTAATTAGTGACGACAAAATGATTTTCAGAAATGGAATACAAATCCTTAGAAAATGTCCTATTTTCCGCTGCTTACCATTTTATACATCTTTAAAATCAATAGTTGAAACTTTGCCATTTTACTAATTTCGACCTGCTCTTCCCATTTCTGGATTCAGTTTCGTCACAGCTAATTGATTTAAGGTACCTATGGTCACGTGACCTCCAACTGCAAAGAGCCTATTGCGTACATAACCGCGAGGATCATTCACATCGTTATCGCGGTACAACCAAGTCTTGTTGTGCCCGTTGGACATTGGTTGACCCACCTAAAATGATCTGCTTCACTGCACCGGTGATCCCAGGTTCGAACTCCGTTGAAGCCTGAAAATGTTTTGCCAAGCTTTAATTCTCTTTTGTTCTTGCATAAATAGCGTAAAAACCCGAGACAATCGTTTGGTTGCCAGTAAAAGAATGATGAATGAATGAAGGAATAAATGGATGATTGAATGTGTAGTGGTTGAAAGACAGAACAAATGAAGGAGTGGTTGTATACGAATGCATAGAGAGTTAATGAATGAGTGGTTGTATACGAATGCATGGAAAGTTTAATGAATGAGTGATTCTATAAGAATGTTTCGAGAGTTCAGTGAATGAGTGGTTGTATACGAATGCATAGAGAGTTTAATGAATGGGTAATTGTATAAGAATGCATGAATAGTTTAATGAATGAGTAATTGTATACGAATGCACGTAGATTTTAATGAATGAGTGGTTGTATAAGAATGCATGGGTAGTTTAATGAATATTTAGTAAATGTGCGAGTCAATGATTGAATGAACAAAAGAAAAATGTTCAGAAGATGAAAAGAGTTAGTTTGCGATGGAGTCAACAAATGAATGAGTAACAGATAATGAACGAACGAGCAAACAAGCGAGTGACGGCCTATAATGAATATTAAAGGCTTGATATATCAAACTAGTTACTTCTATTTGAGATTTTAAAAATGTGTTTTTATACCGATTCTCGGTTCGTGCTCTTAGAAATAAAAAAATGTGCTAGCTCCTGAGTATAGAAGACACCATACTTGCGCCCGCGATCTAAAATGATCATAACGATATGACGTTACCACGTTACAATGTTACATTTCATTCTTTTTGACAATCTGTAAACATTCTGTGAAGGTGATTTTTAAACAGATATAGCTTTATACAAATGAATTGTCTCTACTATATAACTTCACTAAAATTTCCGGTAATAAACACAGTATGATTTCACGTTGTGACGTCAGGAGCAACTGTTCTGAGCCCGCGGTAAAAGTGCTATATGGCGCCCTACATAAGGTTTTATTAGACCTTTTTGCAATAAATCTTCAAAATACAGATCAGCGGATCAATCTAAAATCTACATTTTTCGCATTTCAAATATATATGCACTTCAACATATTAAAAAATAATTTTGGAGTTCAGGTCCTCTCTAAATTTTGTATACAAATCACAATATCCGCATATGTTGTTGATAAATAATTATGGTTAATGATTACAGTATTGCTGTAATGTAGAAGCTTCATGCGGACAGTTTCAATAGCTTGAATTAAGCCATCAACTGTAGTGTTGATCTCCTGTGTCACAGAAATGTCTGCTATATGTCATGAAATTTTTTAAAAAAAAATTCAAAAGCTTAACAATAAAAAAAACTTTTATTTCAAATTCTTTTTATCAACTTTACTCTGTTTCTTCCTAAACAAGGGTTTACCTGGAGAAGCTGGACAGCCAGGACCACGTGGGCCTGATGTAAGATGGTGATTTTAGCTTTTGCTTTTTGTAATTGTTATACTTAAATTCCTTTCATAAGTTGTGTCTTCAGTCAATGAATTAAGGACAGGCACTTTTCATTAATTGTTTTTTGGATTTTTTCATTGTAAAATATATATATATATATATATATATATATCAAAGGAATAAATAAATATTGTTTGACACAGGAATTAACCAAGACTTTTGAGAAATTGCTTGACTTTGAAAATTTACTACAAACCCAACAGCTACAGGATGTCATTTTTCTTAGTTTATTAATGATTTGCAACAAAATTTTATCTATTAAGTGTTCATAACTAGACTGTTCTTAAACAGCTTACAGTACACTCAAGGAGGTTGGACAATTTTCAAACTTAGCAGCAGTATACAATTATATAGATCTAAATGATGATGAAAATAGATTTTACAGTTTTAGAAAGAAAATTTTAGGACTTTATTTTCCCTTTAATGAAATTTTAATTTTTATTTGAAAAGAATTTATTACTTGGTTTTTACTTCTTTTTTAACCATGCCATAAATTTTAAATAAGGTTGCTTGTCATGGAGAATTTTTCCAATTTTTTTTAGAACCAACTACATATATAAAAACGAGTGAAAATTATTGATTTCATTGTTAATATACTATACAAAATATGTTTGCGATGTTATTAGGGAGAGCAAGGTGAACCAGGTCCCAAAGGTCAAGACGGACCACAAGGAGCACCAGTAAGTACAAATTACAGTAGTTCAGTTTTAGAAACTAAATTAGTAAAAATCAAATGCAATTTTGCAATTTATACTATAAAGCTAAATTAACCCATTAACAGTCCCAGATAGCCCAAAATAATAAATGTGTCAATAATCCCAGATGGCCTGAAAAAGCTCGAAAAAATGGTCTTTAAAATCGTATCTCAACCCTCCCATAGAAAGGGAAAATATGCTAAACAAAATGTACTGTATTGTTCTGAAGGTATCAACCAATCAGACTGCAGTTATTGTGCATAACAAAACCATTTCCTAAGGGAGATATAGCGCATTAAAAATCAATGCGACATCAAAACAAAACTTATTCAATATGGTGACTCAACCACTTCTAGTTAGCAAACAAGAATGTTACGATCTTGGTTTTTTCTGATGGAGAACTTGACGAATCGATTGATGACGAAACAAGGAGTGAAAATCTCAATGGCTTCACTCTTCCAAAGTTTTCCAGCTTCTCAGGCCATTGCATTGCCATCGATAAAGAAGCTAAATCAGATGAATATTTTCTTCAAATATTCTCTGAGGAAGTTTTGGACCAGTTAGTGCAAGAAAGAATAGATATGCTCGTCAAAGTTCAGAAAGCAATGAGCGGCAGTGTGTTGCGTGGCATGGAAGGATATAATGTAGCAGGAGCTGAAAGCATTGTTGGGTATTTCCATTATTATGGGAATAAATTGCCTACCAAAAATTGCTGATTACTGGTGAGATGACACCTTTATGTGCAATGAGGGAATAAAGCAGGTTATGGCAAGAAATCAATTTCAGGAGATCTTGCAAAATCTCCACTTTGCCGACCACTCGAAAGTTCCAGCACATGGTCAAAATGGTTATGATTGTTTTTTCAAAGTATGGCCGGTTTTAAATGAAGTGTTAGAAAATAGCCAGAAAATCTATTTACCAGGGGAAAATCTCTCTGTAGATGAAGGAATGATTGCCTTCAAGGGGAGACTGAGATTTTGGCAGTACATGCCTGCCAAACCAACAAAGTACGGCATTAAAGTGTGGATGGCTGCCGATTCTCAAAATGGCTTCATTGTAAATTTTGATGTCTACCTAGGTAGTGATGCGCACCCAAGAGTACAAATTACAAATAATATATACAAGTTCTCCTCATTGGGGGTTTTTCAGAACCGGTTTACAAGTATATACAGGGTCAGACAGCTGAGGATCTTAGATAGTTCATAACAGCAGCTCACAAATATTAATAACCGTAAATGCCGTCAGTACTAGTGAAGAAGACAGTGGGATCACTATAACTGTGCTCTTTTTAACAAATCTGTGGGTTCTTTTAAGTCCCTCGATAGAGTATCAAGAGACTGAACCTACAGTTTAAACACGGACCTTTGGTATAAAAAGGATAGCTCCTCCCCTTCTTTTTGACGTTACAAGGTTTCAACGGTTTTTCAAAATGGCAGACGAAACGATAAATAAGATGATCATTGTGCAAAACTTGAATTACATTAAAGAAAATTACATCCGATTATATTTAGAATAATATATCCTGTTTTCTCCAATCAGTTGTAGTTTAGGGCACAAAACAATTGCTATTTGTTGGAATTTCAGGGTTTAGTTTTTACTCAAAAATTTGAATTTCCCGCTCTGCATGTTGCTCAAGCACTAACCCTTAGCCCATAGTCATACTTAGATTTCTACCGATTTCTAAACATTCGTAATAGGACTGCTTCGTTCTTTAGTTCTTGAGTATGAATGGGTTCTGATGTTTTCGATTTTGACATGCATGGTCCACAAGTGAATGATTACGAAATCTTGCATTTATTTATTTTTGAATGAGTGCTGTCTTGTAATTTACTTTATACTTCCTTTACAAATTTTCGTAAAATTTTCCTTTTGGTTGATGGGTGCAATTTCATGAACTATGGCTGGCCCATCTAGTAAAACGTTAAACTCGACTCGAGAATGTAAGAACGCTTGAATCTTGCGCATTCAATAGGTCTTATCAAGGTTTACGCCGCCATCTTGGCGAGTAGGCAAAGTGGATCAAAATAAGAGAGTTTGTATGGAAGTTCGGCATCAAATATCTTTAATAACATTTTAGTTTTAAAAAAGGAATGAATTGAAAACTTTAATGTTAGGAGAGAGGAACTGAATGCTAAAATTTGAGGCATGTAACCTCAACGCGTCCAGTCACAATTTGAATTTTTCCATTCATTTATCTGTTGTCAGTTGTGTTTCACCAGCAGAACGTGTTCGTATGCGGGTAGTTGCCTGAAATTTTGGCATTCAGTTTCTCTCTCCTAACATTAAAGTTTTCAATTCATATCTTTTTTAAAACTAAAATGTTATTAAAGATATTTGATGCAGAACTTCCATACAAACTCTCTTATTTTGAGCAACTTTGCCTACTCGCCAAGATAGGGGCGAAAACCGTAATAAGGCCCATACAAAATCTTGAGTTGACAGCTATCTGGGTGAAACTGTCAAATGAAACTCACGAAATAAATGATTTCTTAATTCCATAATATACTACATTTACTCTCAATACGGCGTTTGTGTTCATATAAAGACAATGCATGATTCTATGCATGTTTTGTCGAGTGGTGCAAAGTACAATGTCATTGGACAAAGGCGAAACTCAAGAAAACTTCCACAAATTTTCATATTTCTAAACTCCAGCGTACGTAGTCGCGTACTCAGGTGACTCTTTCTTAGTTTAGAGTTTAACTTATCGTATAATTTATTTAGGCAGTGTGCGCTATTGATTGCCGAGTAACTGATAATTATAGTAATGTATAGTTGTATAAACTAAATTTCAAATTCGTGCGCGCTTTGGAAAAACGGCTGAAAAAATAATTTAAAAATTTTCATGCTTCAATCCCAGAAATTTGGGAATTACTTGCATTTCATTTACCAGGATTTTTCTGTTGTCCATTACTATAAAAATAAAAACCGTCTGAGGATGCAAAATTTTAGAGAACAAAATTTCAGTGGAACGAGTCTGAGATCTGCACTCGTCTGATTTGATTGACAACTGAAATTGGTCAGAACCTGGTTCTGAGCCTTTTATACCGAAGGTTCCTGTTTTTAAAAAGATCTTTAAAAAGATCCATACATTTTGAGCGGAATAAGTATACTTTTGAGTATAGCAAATTGTCAATAGTATATGTTATTACACAGACCACAGATTTTAGTTTTGAACTTCAGCAATAAAATTGCATCTTCTGATGGTTTTTACTGCTAGAGAGGAGGTCCTATATTTGTTGTAAATCCGAGTTTAAAAGTTCATTTAAAAATTGGTTTAATCGGACTGGTGAATTCTTATGGCTCTAAATCAAAATTCATAAGGAACGGTAATTCGGCAAGTTGGCAATGCAAATTACGCCAAGTTTTTCCGACGACCATTTACAAACAAATCAGACTGACAAACTAGCATAAAAATTATAATTTTTGTAAGTAAATGCCCTTTCCGTTTGTTACTACACTATTTTTTTACAGAACTTTAAGAAATCACTCACTCGAAGTTTGTTATGCAGTATACATTGCACCTGGCACCAATACGACAATGTGTTAAAAGATACTCGTGAATACCCAAAACACTTGTCGTCAGGCCAACAATGTGCTTCACTAATACAAGAATATACAAATATACTAGATATGGATCATTTTGACATCATGTTGATGATATCAAATTGACATAGAATTGCATAGCTAACGGTTAAGTCGTGCTCTGATTGGCTATCGAACAAAGGGTATTTAGCGTGGAATCGCACTTGTGCATGCATGAAGAGGAATCGTTGATGTAAGGCAAAATAGTAAACCGTGCTAGATTTACACGAAACATGACTGTTTTGTTTACTTTGTGTAAACGCTGCTTTACGAAAAAAATACTAATTCTGTAAGTACATTTTTTAGCAAAAGCGGTAATCTATGGAAAACAAAGTGATAATCTTGATGATTTACCGAACTTTAAGTTATTGAATTTTTGAAGCGGTTGAAAAAGCAGTTGAAAGTGCTCGACAGAAGAGACAAAACCGGGAAGCGTCCTTTTCGATGTTACAAATGACAACCTGTGAATGGCAGACTCTCAATTGGCTAATTGTAATTATTGTTACAAGGGAACTAGCTGGTAAAACAGCAAAGAATGTCAAACAAGTTAGTCGTATTCAACAAGACAAAAGCAACAAGTACAAACAAGCAACGGCACATGTAGCAAACCAGCCATGCAAGTCCACCAAAGGAATAAAACACCGTTTTCCTAAGTTACCTGACAGGTGATTTTGGAGGTATGTGCAAGAAAAAACTTTATCAATTCATTAGTATATTTCGCCATTCATACATGTACAATACGACGTGTCAATATGTCGGCGAGCTAATTTTAGTATCACAAATTTTAGAATCACCCTTATTACGTTTAAGACCTTCTACACCTTTCTTTAGGACCTTGTGAACCTATATCACCCTTAAGCTTTTCTCCTTTAGCACCTCTGATTGCATTCATATTAGGTCCGTGTAACGTACCAAAAATTCAATAACTCATTTACATTATATACCTAAATAATATAACAGAACTAATAAACTTTGACAATACAAATAACAATAAAAAAGCTAAGTATCACTTCCTAGTACCAGACTGTAATTAAATGATTGTAGGACAAACAGGTGTTGAAAAAACAAATTTATAACTCAATTTATCTTTACAGTTTATGAATTACTGATACACAATCAATCCTGATCAAGATAAATATCAGTTGTTATAGTGAATTATTTGATAATGAAGACATAGACAGTATGAAATATTACCACCAGAAGATGTCACGCCAGTTGAAGAACTTGACAACACTAACAAAGTTATCAAATTTGATGATATTAAACTGGACAATAAGAACATGATTAATATAAAAGAGTACTTCTCAATGTTGAGAAATAAAAATTGTAATAATTGTATCTATCTTCCGCAATCTTACTATGATATTCCTAAATACATAGAGAGGAACACAAAATGCTTTCAGACACATCTCTGATTTTTCTAAGGATATTGGAAGAGACGAGTTGGGAAAAAATTATCGTCAAAATGATCGTCAACAACATCAGAACCATACAGTTTCATGACTGTGGATAAAACAAGTAAGTATATTCCTGAAATATATAGGGAAAAAATTTAATGGTTTTTATTCAAATAGAGAAAAAAATATCTTGTTGAAACTTGATTAATTTATATTACTTTCAAAAAGAAAAACATAAAGATAATTAATAGATAGAGAAAAGATAGAGTACAAAAAATATACAATACATGGTTGATTCGAATATGATTTGAAAAAGGTAGATAAACATAGAGAAAAAACATAAATTTTATCCGACTAATTGAAGTAAACAATGCCGTTTAAAACTGTAAAATCAATTGATGACAGACACAAATTGATAAAAGAGTTTCTAAAAATTCGTTCCGTCTGGAAAAAACACTAATCCATCATAAAATATCTTCCAGCAGACACTGGTACTCATTTCACAAAAAATGAAATGACATAAAATTTTGAATGGTTTTGGTTGGAAAGAAGGTCACAAAATCAATGCCAAAACTTAGCAGAGCTTAGGGGATCCACTCAGGGACCCAGTGGTTGAAGGTACGAGATCTTTTTATTAAGCAAACAATTCTGCCATTTTTGATATGAATAACAGAGAATGCCCGACTTACCTTTAAAAAATTACAGAAAAATAAGAAGTCATCATATCTGGTAACAACACATTCAACCTCTCTTAGCCTTTCATTCTGCATCAGCTGCTTACAAAGTCCATCATATCCTCCAACACGACTCAGTAATTTGCGTGTCACTCTAATTCTTTCTGACTCATGCAGAAGTTGGTCATGATGATCATCACCCAAATGTAGCTGTTTAACAGTATGCAAAGAACCTAGGGGCAAAACTGCAAATGAGCCATACACTCGGTGTAAACTCTTCATATTCACAGCAAAATTGAACAGTGTTATTTTCAAGGGTATATATATCGGTTGTGAGCTTTTTATCTTTATAAAATGTCCTTACCCTTCTCATATTGAGGGCAAAAGAAGGCATTGGTTTTTTTCATAAAAAGGAGTTATGTGTGGCAAAAACTAAAAAGGAGTTATGTGTGGCAAAAACAAGGTTCAGAAAAAGGAAGAAGAGGAAAGTGACGTACAGTACAGGGGAAATGGGACAGAGATTGACTCTGTACTGGTGGAAAGCGGAAATAGAAAGTATTTGAAAGATGTAAAAGTCATCCAAGGTGAGCTTCACCGCAGGCTGGAGGTCACAGATCTGGCTAAGAAGAAAGTGAAGAAGGTGATGAGAAAGGAAGAGATTGAAAGAAGAAAGGTTTGGAAGCTGAAGGAAGACGATACAAAGGGGAAAGTTTTAAGAGTAGGAAAACTGGTACATGTTGATGTACCGCACTTGTGGAAATGTTCTAAGGAAGGGATGTTATAGGCATGTGATGAAGTATGTGGGTAGAAGAAAGGGAGGAGAGATCAAGGGTACACATGGTGGTCGAACAAGGTCATGAAAAAAGTGATAGCAAGAAAGAAGGAAGCGCATGAGGAGATGTGTAAAGGTGGAATTGAAACGAACAAGGCCATATGGTTACAACATGAAGAATCAAGCAAAGGTGGTTGCACCAGCAATGAAGAAGGCGGCTGAGAGAGCTATGTGAGCAACCAAATAAGGTGTTTATACATGTGAAGTCAAGGAAAAAGGATGGGAAAGATGTTGAGGAAGGACGATGCATGTGAGTTAGCGATGGTAAGCTGAAATAAAGTGAGAAAGATGTAGAGGGAAACTCTGGAAAGAGCACATCGAAAAAAATCAAGAGCGAGGGGAATGAAAGAGATCAGAAGGTGAAAGAAGAATTGGTAGAAGGGCCAGTTGAGAGGGTTACTTGGAAAGAAGTGGTGAAGGCAATAAAAGAAATGAAAGCGGGAAAGGTTGCTGGACCCTTAGAAGTAAGAGTTGAAATGATAACAATGATTGGGGAAATCAGGATTGGTGGGATGGTGGAGCTGTGTCAGGGTGTGTTGGATGGAAAATGAATGCAAGATGAGTTGACACTGAGTTTTGCAGTACCAATTTTCAAGTAGAAAGGTGATGCAATGAGTTGTGAGGCGAATAGGGGAGTGAAGTTGCTAAAGCATGCAATGAAGATTGTAGTGAAGGTGCTAGATAAGGGATTGCTGCGTATGGTAAAAGCGGACAAGATATAATTTGGTTTTATGCCAGGCAAAGGAATGACAGATGCACTGTTCATTTTGAGAAGGTTACAAGAGGAGTATTTGTACAAGGAGAAGAAGTTGTGCACTATTGATCTGGAAAAGGTAATGCATTTGTAACTACCGTGACGTACTTACCATACGGATGTGGTTTCATTAGCTTTTTCATTCCCAAAAGCCCAGGTTTAGGTCTACCTTTTGAGCTAACCTGGTTCACTTTATCCATTTTGAGCTGTTGCTCTGGACTTAATGAGCTCTCTGTGTGATGAAAATATACAATTATATCCAAAAAATATCCCCATGTGTTTTCTGAGACTACAGCAATATACAACATATACTGTATTAGAGGTATGGCCCCTCAGCACCAGTGGAACCACTGAGCAACTCTAGATCTTACTACATGTATATTTTACAAAAACCTCTAGAGTACAGTAATAATAGATTTTT
>JAOBAY020067219.1:0-12148 GCA_025331085.2 Zoanthus sociatus | reverse complement strand
CAGCGAAGCAATGCGAAACACCATTCTCTCAGCATGCTGTTCCTCGACAATGAAATTGGCCCTCCGTCGGTGTTTTTTCCAAAAGCAGCATGTCACGAAAGCTATCGCACCAGCTCTTTCGGTTCTGTCTCCGCCAGGGGTGCAGTCGACCCCACGAGGCATGAAGCAGAGCACCCGAGGTGGACTCGACGGGTTCAAAAGGGCCGGGCAGGTTACTTATCGGCACTCCCCGCTGCTCCAGCGTCGAGAAAGATTCGTGTCGCTTCCACCCGAAGATCTCCGTATCTTCCCATGCCACATACAACAGCCTCTCGCACATCCTGCTCGGAAACTCCGGAAATCGAAAAAGGATCTCTCCCCTGTGCTTCCAGGCGATCCACCAATCTCTGCTGGAGGCATCGGACCCATTGAGCGTGTCACTTCGTTTTGAAAGCGGAACGCCCGCATTTCGCCTGCAAAGGCACAATCCCAGGTCGCGGCGAGTGCACAGGCATGCTGGGGGGCGGAGTGGGGTGGGAGGTGATAGGAGAGAAAAGGATAGAACAGAGGGAGGAAAGAAGGAGGAATAAAGGGCTGAGAGAAAGGAGTGTGGGAAAGGGGTGGGAAGGATGAGAGAAAAGGGGTGGTAGAAAAGGGGGAAGGGGTGAGAGGAAAAAGAAGCAAAGGGTGGAAAGACGGGAAAGGTGAAATGCGACGCTGTCAAATTAACATGTTTTTCAGTGTGAAAATTTAAGTCTTAAGTTCGACCACAGGTTCACATTGTTGACAAAATGCAGAATTAATGTAACGGATTTTAAATAGCTTATATTTCATTCCGTTTAGTGCGTGTAAGATATAGTAATGGATAATGTGAAGTTATTCACATTAAATAACAAAGTGGAGATTATTTAAAACAGTTGAACAAATAATACTTATCGCGAGACACAAGCATAGTCCTTTTTTTGCTGTTTCGCATTTCTAATTACTGTTTGTGCTTACAATCCTTTCTTAAAAGTACGTTAACTTTGCTGAAACATTTCCGTTTAATTTTCCCAACGCTTTCCTTGACAGGATGTGCAATACGCCGCCCTCAAGTATCTGACAGGCGAGTGCAACTACGGAGGTCGCGTGACAGACGACCGTGACCGCAGGACACTCATCACAATCCTCAACAGCTGCTACACTCCTGAAATAGTTGATGAAGATCAATTCAAACTCTCTCCGAGTGGCATCTACTTCGCTCCTAAAGACGGCGATTACGAGTCCTACCTTGATTATGCCAAGAGTCTGCCGCTGATTCCTCAGCCTGAAGTCTTCGGAATGCACGCAAACGCGGACATTAGCAAGGACCAGCAAGAGACGAATCTACTATTCACCAGCATTCTTCTAACGCAGTCACGTGCCTCGTCTGCTGGAGGAAAATCCGATGACGATATCGTATCGGGTGTGGCCGAGGATATCCTCAGTAAGCTGCCTAAGAACTTTGATACGGAAGCAGCGCTTCGGAAATACCCGACTACCTACACGCAGAGTATGAATACTGTTCTGGTGCAGGAGATGGTCAGGTTTAACAGACTTACAGAGGTGGTTCGCTCTAGTCTCGTTAACATACAGAAGGCGGTCAAGGTTTGTTTCCTACTAATTCTCTCTGGTTTTGCCCTACCTGAGGGTCCTAAAGGGCAGGTACGAATCCCATTTCCCAGCCCATTTTTTTCGAAATCCCATTTCGCAGTGCTCAAATCCCATTCCCGTTTTTTGATTTTTTTATCCTAATTCCCATTTTTGACCCCTTCAGGACCTTCCTATCTGAATCAGATTGTTTTTAAAATAACTGCAATCCCCCTCGAGATTATTTTTTTAGAAAGCGAGGTAAACGTGAACAAAATATTTTGTCTTGTTCTGGTGTACTCTGTTATCATTGCTAAGAGTATTAGTATATGATTTAAATAACTTAACTGCCTAAAATTATTTTGACTTTAATATTATACAAAAATGCAGTTCACTTAATATCCCAATCTTCAAATTAGCTCAGGTGAGAGACCTCCAGTAGGACTTTTCAGAGATAGAGTTATGTGGAAAAAGTTCAATTAGGCTAAGCTGAAGGCAAGGCTCTTTGAATATTTTTAGTTGGTAAACATTTGATGCAATGAAATTGAAATGTTAAATTGCCGTAAGTCGAATAAAAAGATATCTTAAGACAGGCTCGAAACGTCATCTCTGTTAATCGATTTTCGAAATTTCGATCTAACCTGCTTTTAGGATTAAAGGGATAAAGAGGGAAGTGCTAATAAGCGTTTGGTCTTCACTTTTTTTAAAATAGTTTTTAAATCTGTTGGGGTACAAATCAAAAAGAAAAGATACTATGGTAAATAGAACAATAGAAAAACAAATAATATGTAATACAAAAATCTTACAGAAGCTCAGATATTATTTGACATAATAGCAGAATGTGCAAAGTCTTTTTTCAAGTACTTATAACGTAAAGATAAGATATAATTTATACGACTTAAGGTGACATTTCTTATGGTCATTGACGTTAGTACTTTAAGGAGCAGTTGTCATTATCATGCTTCTTTATCATCATAAATATCATTGTCATTATCATCACCATCATCATTATCAATATCATCATCATCATCATCATCAATGTTACCATCATTGTCATCACCATCATTAAGCCTTGAACGTCAGCCCATTTAAAGCGACTTCTTTTTCCACCTATAATACCATCCTTCAGATTTCGATCTGCATAGATTTTATTTTCCAGCACTAAAGAGGCCTTAGTTTTCTGAACATTATCATTTGCGCTTACGATGTGCTAACGCTCAAAATGACAGTCCCTTACTGACATGGTCATAAAAATTTTGTCTTTGGGTGTGGTGCTGCCTCTCCTATGCAATTAGGTAATATTATAAAAGATAGGAGAAATAACATTCGTTTTGTAATAACAGGGACTGGTTGTGATGTCCTCTGAACTGGAAGAGGTTGTGAGCGGTATTCTACAAGGAAGGATTCCTGGACTCTGGATGAAGAAATCTTTCCCCTCCCTTAAACCTTTGGGAAGCTATGTGAACGACTTGTTAGCACGCTTGAAGTTCCTTCAGGATTGGTACGACAGTGGTCCACCCCCGGTGTTTTGGATTTCTGGTTTCTTCTTTACACAGGCGTTCCTCACTGGCTCCAAACAAAACTTCGCTCGTAAGTACACTATTCCCATCGACCTGCTGACATTCGATTTTGAGGTACTTAACGACAACAAACCCAGCAACTCACCCGAGGACGGAGTTTATGTGGAGGGATTGTTTATGGAGGGCGCCCGCTGGGACAGAGATACGCGCTTCATTGGAGAGTCTCTTCCAAAAGTTTTGTTTGACAACATGCCCATCATGTGGCTCAAACCCTGCAAGAAAGATGATGTAAAGGAGAAACCGCACTACTTATCGCCTGTTTACAAAACCAGTGAACGACGAGGAACACTATCTACAACGGGCCATTCAACTAACTTTGTAATGGACATGCGCATTCCGTCTGACCAGCCCCAGTCCCATTGGGTCAAACGCGGTGTAGCACTTCTTTGCCAACTTGACAGTTAGATATGTGAGATGGTTGTACATTTTTTGCGACTTTAACTTTGAGTACTTTTGAAAAAGGATTACGGTGCTATTTTTAGGATTTGAAGAATCTGACTTAATTACCGCTCGGTCGTTTTGGTTGTGAATAAGATTAAACTTTTCGTCAAAAAGATAAAAAAACATACCTAATTGTACAAAGCTTTCTATTTCTACTTTTGAACGGAAACCATTTGTTTATTTTCATTACTCTTTTATTGTTTTAAAGAGAAATTGAATAATTTTTTTTTCAAAAAGCTTCATTGTTATTTGTTATTGTAGTCTGAACTTTACAAAGACTTACAGCTACATAGAATTGAATAGAATACCATGTTTTTCTATTTTAGCTCAGTATATTCAATTCAAATTGCAAAAGACATGAAAAATGCAAATCACTCCTTGTGAGTTTGTTGTGTGTTAGAAAAATGATTTTTAAAAGTAAGAATAGAAGTAGTTTGAAGTGAGCTTTATTGAGTTCCAAGCTCTCGAAAAAAAAAGTCAATATTGCAAGTTTTCTGGGAGCATTGACTTTGTTTGTAATCGTGGCATCCACCAAATGCCGCTAAACTGGTAAAAAGAGTTCAAGAGTGTATGAGGATGGTGTCTTTTTGTGCCAAACGGAATTCATGTCTGTTTGCATTCTGAAATTTTCAGCGACATTTATTTGTTAATTTTGAAACCCGAATAAACCGTACGAAGAATCAACTTGTGTCTCGTTGGTGTTTATCAAAGTTAGTAGAGTCGACTGGTTTGAAATATGACGTTGACCGTGCACAAATAACAAAAGGATTTGAGATGTAAATGACCAAGGAGCCAATAGACTAATGAGCATCACACCTAGAACAAAAGATCATAACCGTGACCGTGCACACAACATCAAACAAAGAAATATTGTAATCTTCATTGTAGTTTGTCAGGTTTCCTAACCAGTCCACTCGAACAACTTTGTGTTTATTAAACATTTGTGCTGCCTATTTTAGCATTTGGACTACTGCAATGGCAAACCAAAACGTTTTAAAATTGAATGTAAGGATTTAATAAAGAATGGTAATTGAACTGAGTGGAATGCGATTGGGTCGAAAATCATACGCTACAATCAATTCAATTACCAATTAATTGTATCCATAATAAATAAATAAATAGAGGCTATATTTAGGTGTCAAATGTTCCGGCCGGCCAAAGAAATACTAATTGAGAACACCATCATTACCACTCTAAGGTGGACGGAGACCTTTCACATGACAGACACACACACCTAAACACAGACATGTCCCCGAGGGCCTACGGTTTAACGTCCTTATCCGAAAAGACGCGAAGGTCTAACCATTTGCAGAAGTTAGCGCAAAGGCAACACCTTCTCCTCAATTATTTTTAGACCCCGAGTGCTGGTCCGGCCGGGAATCGAATCCGAGCATCCCTCACAATAGACTGGCACCTTACCAATTAGGCTAACCATTCTGAAATCTTTTTTAAGCCAGAGAAATAGACAAATGCCTTTGTTACAATTATCGGCTTTTAATGATATTGTGTTTTTTTAAACTGTCATTGCTTATGTTTATGTTATCAGTTTAACTATGTCTTTACATATTATACCTATTTCTTTTTTAAATTTTTATTCAGTTTGTATGATTTTGTTTAGCTATATGCCCTATATTTCATTTTGAAGCTGTTTTTCACGCTCAAGCTCGGTTGATCGTGCGATTACAGACTCAAAATAGTGCGATTACAGACTCGAAATAATGCGATTACAGACTCAAATTAGTGCGATTACAGACTCAAAATAGTGCGATTACAGACTCAAAATAGCGCGATTACAGACTCAAAATAATGCGATTTATGCAGAACTCGTAATGTCAGGAACCAATCAAATTGCAGGAATTAACAGTGATTTCAAAATGGATGATTAATGAGTAAAATTGTTAAATAAAGGAGTGTTTTTTTTAGCTGAATGCTAAAACTAACCTATTTTTGTTTGAATCTATCTGTGTAGTAAATTAACTCTGTGAAGTTTTTTTTTCAAATTAGTCGAATAACTGAGACATTTAAGATAGAAAAGAAGAAAATTCTCAAGAAAAGGTTTGATACCGTGGTCGCAAATGAGTTTGTCAGCGGTGTGGTATGACGTAGGTTACGATATTCAGAACATATATATGGCAGTTCGCTTTGAAGTTTTGATATTTTTTGGACAATCTAGGTCTTGCGAAGTTTTTTTTTCTTAATACCAGCCAAAAGCCGCACAGTAACCATGTTTTTTCCTCATTTTAATCATCCTAATATCGTAATTACGTCATAAACAACCGCTGACATCACATATCGAGTCGCCGATTAAATTTTGTCTTCGTTGCAAAACATCAAATTTTTCTGCACTGCTCGGTTAGAAGCTTCAAAAAACTTCATATAACTGTTTTACTATGCCTAAGTTTCAAACGAGAAAAGTCATTTTAGGGTTCAGTTCTCCTTTAAAAAGGTCAAGTTCTTATTTGAAATCTTATCAGTTTTCGACTTCGAGTGTTTCAGTGTAGACAAAAGGCTCTTGACTCGTAGTACAGGAATCCACAACTTTATTAACAAAATATAGCTGGTCCCTTTGTTGGTGATTATTTTGTTATACAGTAATTTACAAGTTAAAGAATAAAATATACCCTGTCCACAACAAGGATACAGCCAGAGAAATAAACCGTGGACCGGCTTTTAATTACATCCCTGGTAACATATATTCTTTGTAATTGTAGCAATTTTGAGTCTCAAGTGTCCTAAAATGATTCAAAAAAATAATAAGCGTGCCTTTGTATTTGTATAGGTAAACCCATGGGGCAGACTAAAATTTAGGATTAATCTCTCGAATTTGTTGTTTTTTTTTTTTTTTACTCAAAATTGCTGGAGTCGAGAAAAAATAAAAAACACAAATGAAATCAATCCTAAATTTTACGGAGAACCGTACGATTACGTGTTTATGACATCCCGCTTTCTCTGAAAACGATCAAGGCGTTGTTTGACTTTCTTTCCTACTGCTCCGACTTCTGAAAGACGTTTAGGAAATAATTCGAACACGCACTTTTTCTAGTTGTTTCGTTTTTAATAGATATTAGTTAAAAATCTTGAATGGCCATTTTCGACAACTTCGTGAAGCCATTACTGAAGAAATGACGCAACTTTTGCAAACCAATGTCCAGTCAGCGCTGTGTAATTTCGCCTTCAATTATAGCAATAAAAACCCCTCCTCCTGAGCCAAACAGCACTGAATAATTTTGTCCTCTATCTTATAAATGTAATAACAATCAAAACGGAGTCAAAAGCAAAGTTTACTTAGAGGTACCCAACATTTTCACTTTCTTATCATGTATTATATCACATCAATGTCGCAAAGACACACGAGGATATTACCATTTAACACTTATTCCCGAAATCGCCAATGTTTTCCGAGGCAGAGTTGAGGGGAAACATGGCTGTCGAGGGACCTCAAAACATCCTGCTTTCCCGAGGTTAAGGTCAATCAGCGTTTTGTTATATACCAACTATGAAAGAAGAACAACAAGTAATTTTTAAAGAAATTTTTTTTATCCAAACATGTGTTTTGTGAACTTTTGAGATCACACTGAATTACAATTAACTTCCGGTTTTGTTATTTATCGGTCCATAACATATTGCGCTTGGTTCCCGGGAAACAACGAAACTTGTTCACGTGCACGTGATGTCCTCTCGTCCAATAAGGGTAAGAGAAAAATGGACTTTGATCATTGGTACATAGCCATTGGTGTATATATATACCAACTATCAAAGTTCATTATTGGAAGAGAGGACATAACGCGCACGTTAACAAGTTTCGCTGTTTCCCAGCAACCGCGCGCTCAGTGGGCAACATTATGTTATGGACCGGTAGATAACAAAACCGGAAGTTAATTGTGATTGGTGTAATTTCAAAAGTTCACAAAACACAAGTTTGGATAATAAAAAAGCTATTTAAAAGCTGCTTTTTGCTCTTCTTTCATAGTTGGTATACTGAACAAAACACTTGATGAACTTAATGTCATTTTCGTCTTCATAGCGTCAATGATGTAAACCGTTGGCAAATCAAACAAGGCGCGTGTACTACCCAAACTATTTTATATATATAAATTTTTTGAATGGAATAAAAAGTATTGTCCCTATATCAGCCTCAAAAATGTTTTTGCATTTAAGGTTTAGGCTTTTTTCAACAAGACGTACACGTTCTACAGACGTGTCTGAGGGAGCGCCACAAGTCATCGTTATTTCTTCCCCAGTACCAAAGTCTATTGTTTTTCTTAGCCGGCGGGGCCGTGGGACGAGAATAAGCGCGCAAACAATTAAAAATGGCTGTCGAATCACAATAGTTCGTCTTTTATAGCATTTTTCCTGAAAACACTAGGCTTGGTTTTTCCAGGAGTTTCTACAACGGTTGGTACAATCGAAAAAACACCCTTGAAATTATTTTTCGCTCGAATGGCTTTTATAACTATGCGATTTCTTCACAGGGCTGTCATGTTAATGCATGGTATCTATTTTGTTTGCTGTCTTGTGGCGTCATACAATAATGTTTATTTTAGAGCTTACTGGAATGCTAAGTACAATATGGTGGAGATTATGGTATTTAGCCATATAGGAATCTCCACAATTACGTTCTTGCAGAGCTATGAAGCAAAAGTTTGTTTAGTCCAACACAAATGCTTTTAAAAGCACTGGTCAAGTTTAAAAGAAATATTTTAAAGATAAGTACGAAAAAGATTGCTGGACCTTTGCAGTTGGGCAAAGATTGAAATGACCAATAACAACTCGGATCCATGTACGTATAGCATTTGGCATTTGGAAAGTTTAATAGAATGCGCTGTTAGTTCACCTCACTGATTGTAATTGACATTATACAACTCTGTGAAGAAGCTAGCTGAAATTTAGTGAATAATGTACTGTAGTTTCATAAAATCTTCCCATAAAGACTTCTGAAACAACAATTCAGTAAATTTACTAATGCTATATATTTCGGATTAAGTGGGATGAGAATATGTATATAAAATCAAATTTGGCCTTTCGAATTCATAAATTTCTGCACATTCTAAATTACTTAATACAGTATATAAACATCTTTAAATAGGAGCAAAATTAAGGTAAGTTTTTAAAAGGAATATTTATATGCTTGCTCTAAGTTTTCTAGAAGGTGTTTTGTATCTGGAACAGTAAACATACTATAAAACTGTGGTGTTAAAAATGTGTTGTTTTGATTTTTGTAGCTTTTCAGAGATTACTATCTTGTCTGGAACAGATAAGAAACACTCTTGACAGTGGAAATGATGGGTTTAGCTCACTATCCAATTTACCATTGTTTAGCAACACAGAAACTCCACTTAAGGTAAATGATGCAACTTTCAATGTTATGCCCATGGAGGGAGAGGGTGGGCAAGGATTGGGGATTTAACATTTACCCACCCAACCCCACCCCCCATCCATCGAAAAAAAATCAAAATCCTTTTTCAGGGGTATGCATAGATGATTGATTTTTGTTGAATACCTCTCCTTTAGTCCATAATCTGTTGTATGGGGTAGGTGAACAAAATCAAATCCCACTAACCTGGGTAAGTCTTAAACATCAAAATCCTCTTCCAAGGGCAAGGCGGTTTTGTCAAATCCCAACTCTTTGTGTGCCCAACCCTCTTTCCCTTTTGGGCATTATGTAAAAGCTTACCACTAATGTAAATGGTATCTTGAGTTTAGCTCCCGTTTCGCTTTCAGTTGTTTGAAGCAGCATTTTGATTTGTGGGCAACAATCAACTAGTTCTTGTTTAATAACCAAAAAAAAAAAAGTAAATTTAAAAATCTTTAATGGTAATAACTGAGCGATTCTTTGATGTTAGGAGCCTTCTGATGACCTACAAGTGATAAATTCTGTATCACCATGCAATAGTGGAGTAGGGATAGCTGATATTGCATTGCAGGTAAAATATGCTGCCTCGTAAAGTTCAATTTAATAATAATAATAATAATAATAATAATAATAGTAATTAACTTTATTTATATAGCGCTCTTATAACTAAGCTCAAGGCACTTTACAATATCATAAAATACAACTATTACAAAAATTGTAACTAACGCTGAAATTTACAGATAAAAGTTAAAAATTTCTAAAAAAAAAAAAAATTTAATTTAAGCAGTTTGTGGTATGTTGTCATTTGCTGTGGCTGTTTTCTAGAAAACCCAAACCATACATCACAGTTTTCATTTAATGTCCTTATTTTTTCATTTAGGATAGGGTTTGACTAATGATGACCACTTTCCACATCAGTCTGCTGATCCTGTGCCATATGCATCTCTACTCAGGGTAGTGATCCCGGTGTTGTGGTCTGTCATCATCACTAGTACTACTGAGGGCATTTACTGTTATTAATATGTGTGAGTCACTGTTGCGGACTATCTAAGACCCTCCACTGTTGAAAACCGTAATTATTTGTAATGCGCCAGCGATCATATTTCAATGTAGCCAGAGCAATAGAAATGAATAATTATTATTATTAATTGTTATTATATTACTCCCAACAAGTTCGTATCCTCTATCACACACTCGCTTCAATTTTTCTAGTCCTTCCCATCTGCCTTTGACCACCAACTCTCACCTACCTCACCTCAAAATTTAACCCTGGGTTAGTGCTAATCAGCTTTTGAACAACTGGACCCTGAGCTCCAGTGAGCCACTTGCTTCAAAAAATTTAGTTTAGCTAGCTACAGTATCTAGTGAAATATATGAGTGAATTATAATGTGAAGAAGTGAAAACTTTTGATGTACTTTGTATAATCAGTGTGTTTTTTGAAGTGAGGTATACTAAGTGGGAAAGGAGGTACACCTGGAGTGGGTATGTCAGGTCATCAAGCACCAAATGCTCAAATATCTAGAGAGGTCTGGGGACATCCCCAGAATTACTTTGAACCTTCAAGACGGGGAAAACCGGTACAGCCGTTGGGGAACGTCGGTACAATTTACCAGTGTACTGGCCTTAAAAAACACACTGATAAGTTTTATCTTCTATCATTTAATGACAGAGCTTTGAATTATTATAAATTGTAACAGGTGATTCAACTTATTAAGGCTGAGACAAATTCAAGTCCAGAATCAAAAGAACTAGCAGAAATTCTGTCAAACCCACTGTTAACCGGCCTGTTAACTGCATATGATGGACTTGCATCTACAGATCAAGTTTGTGTACCTAACTTGATATCTGAGCCTGTAGCTATTTCCTCAAGTCCAACACACTGCAATAATCTTACAAGCTGCGAGGAAGAAGTTGTGCTTGACAAAGAGCATCAAGTGGTAGAAGATGCAAACACTAGTTCTACTACCAAACTGGTGGAACTTGTAAAGAATGGACAAGAACAACTGGTATAAATAGTTAGAACATAGTTAATTAATATATATTGTGCCCATTCTTCGGCCATTTGCAAGTTTTGAATTTAAGTAGTTTTTAATTCTATTATTTTTACTGTACTATACTGGTTTTCATGCCAGATGCATGCTTAAACTCATCTTTTATTTGTAAGAAAAAAAAATTGTAATTTCACATGAATACTTTATTTAACATCTATTGCAAAGGAAGTGATTGTCCATTTATCCTAGCCAGAGGCCAATTGCAAGGTTTGAATTTAAGTAGTTTATATTATTTTTTACTGTACCATACTGGGTTTCACTCCAGATGCATGCCTAAAGTCATTTTTTTATTTGCAAGTAAAAAATGATTATAATTGATACTTTATTTAACATCAATTGCAAAGGAAGTGGTTGCCCATTTTTCCTATCCAGAGGAAAATTTTTAATCACCATGACTTGACGGCTCAGATCTTGATGTGAAAGACGAATATGCAAAGGGAGGAAAACTGGAGAACACAGAGAAAAAACCCTCAGAGTCAGGTTGAGATTGACAAATATCAGTCTACATGCTGAGCCCAGATTGTAGATGTGGCAGGCACAACTGATTACCACTACACCAACCTGACTCACATATTAAATGGAGATAAGCATCTTGCACAGAGGAAGAACTTATATCTAGCCACTTTGGATCTTAAAATTGCTCTCGATAGAGTTTTAGGTGACGTACAGTATTGTGGTGGTCCATGAGGAAGTGAGTAGTTTTACATGTACTGTGTGGGCTTCCGAGGAACGGGGGTTACTCTCCCACATGAGGTATACAGGCACATGGCACCCTATAGGATATGGTCTTCAAGTTCTAGAGTCTGGAATAGGGTATCATATTTGCCTGAGGTCTGCGATAAGGTGTCTAATTTGGGATGGGTTAGGGATCTACAGTAATTGTCTGCGATAGGGTACAGTTTATGTTGTTGAGAGAGTTATAATAATATCAATGGCATTAACAAAACAACCAGCTCAAATGTGACGCCAGTCCTGTATTAACGCATGTTTTCGTAGGGGCAGGGTAAGATTTTTGACTTAAAGGTCTTGGGTAGGGTATCGATTTTAAACCTTCATAGGTCTGGGATAGAGTGAGGGTTTTGAGCTTAGGGTGGCACACCCTTACCGAAAAACTAATAGAGTACCCCTCCCCCCT
>JAOBAY020067209.1:0-12150 GCA_025331085.2 Zoanthus sociatus | reverse complement strand
TGCGTCCTCCTCCACTTGATTTTATTTAGCTCGTTTGTTTATCCGAATTATGACGTAATAACTGCGCTGCCCTATTAGTAAGCAACACATCAAAAACAGTTAGCTACATGTTAACACATCACGTCACAAGCATATCACATCCACATCACGTCTCACCCAAATCACAGCTATTTCACTTAACACAATAACCACGACCACATTACGTCATGCGTAAATCACAACCACTTCACATCACTTGCAAATCAAATCACATCACAACACAAGCAAATCAACACAACAACATGACACATGCAAATCACAAACACATCGCGTTTCACGCAAATCAGTATCAGACTGTAATGGCATTAATTTTAGTGAAGTAAAGTTACACAACATGCACAAAAATAACAATCATCTTGAGACTTAGCATCGTACCAAATCAAAGCACCGAATAATAGATTGAACCAGGTTCCAAGTTAAAAATTAAACAAACTATTTCAATAACCGCGGAGCACATGTATATTGCGCGCAACGTTGCTTAGTGTTAATTTCAGCCAAGTTCCACTGTCATAAAGTTTTGAAAATTACTTAATATTTCTTTTCGTTAGTATCTAAATATCGACATCAAATGTTTGTACAATCTACGGTCCAAAATTGTTTGCATTAGATTTCTAACAATACTGAAGATGTTCTCCAACTTTTACTACCCTATAAAATAAACATGTATCTGTGAGGAAGAGTCAGGTTGGCGTAGTGGTCATCAATCGCGCCTTCAACCTCTACGAGCCGAGATCAATTCCCAGGCTCACCATGAGATTTGTTGATCTCAATCTAACTCCGAGGGTTTTTCGCCGGATACTGCGGTTTTTCTCCCTCTGCAAATTTGACTTTCACGCTATGATATAAGCCTTCAAGCGATTAAACATTGTTTTCTGGCTAGGAAGAATGGGTAACAACTTCCTTCGCAATTGTAATTAGATAAAGTATTTGTTTGTTTGTTTGTTTTTTTGTATTGTATGTATCCATGAGAAGGTGAACCTTACCTGCTGTGCTGTACAAGAGCCCTTACAGCCAACTGTAGCTCGTTCTCGATTGCGTAATCCAAGCAATTGAGCCCATCATGGTTTACCAAGATTTCCACGCCGTAATCCAACAGAAAGTTAATGACATTTACGTGACCATGAAAGGAGGCCACGTGTAGAGCGGTGTTACCATGAACATCGCACGTGTTGGAGGCCGCGCCCATCTCTAAGAGCAACTGAACTGTTTCTACGCTACCAGATTTGGCTGCCCACAGTAAGGGTGACCAGTGGTCGACATCAAAGCTGTTGATTTCCTCTTTGCACTTCAGAAGAGTAGAGCACACCTTTCTGCGTAGGGAAATAATACATAGAGGATATTGCACGGTGGCTCGAACATATGAAGTTTATCTTTGAGCGGTAAATTTTTTTTCCAGAAGAAGATAAACTTCATTAGTTCAAGCCAACGTGTAATTTTCATTTTATTACATAGATATGAGTGTTTCGAAAATAGAAAAAAAAACTAAACAAAAAAGACGGCAAAAACAAAGAAATGAGGTCAATGATATGAGTTTATAAAGTGGTTATCAGCAATGATGTTATGAACAACATTTGCAGCTTTATACTAAGCAAAAGCGCATTTTACAATTAAGCATGCCATTCTGACAAACCAGTGGTATTTCAATAATCTTAGCATCAAAACGAGTCTATCGGTCAAGCTTCGTGTCAGATTGACTCGTTCTGATGCTAAACTCATTGAAATACCACTGGTTTGTCGAAGTGGCGTGCTCAACTGTAATAAGAGCTCATAAGCCACAGCTATTGGGATCAGGTCAATTTTAGTGGGTCCATCTGTACCGTATCATATCCCTCTTGTCATCTTCCTTCTTCATAGAGCTTGTTAACCAATGAAAACGCAAATGGTATCCAAATTACTTTATATAGGGAAATAAACTAAAGTTTACCTGCGGCCGGTCATGGCAGCGTAGTGCAAAGGAATCCGTCCCATCTCATCAACATGGTGGGCACTTTTCACACAAGCTTGTAAAAGTTGTTTAACTATCTTATGCTTGTTACACTCTGCTGCTAAATGTAAAGGTGTTTTCTGCCTTTCATCTTTTATTGATAATGTGGAAGCAGTGCACTTCCTGAGTAATGCTTCCAAAATCTGCAAAGTAAAACAGTAAGAGATAGCGAGGATTAAACGATAAAAACAATCGTTAAAAGAAAAGTATGATAATGAACTCGTTAATGATGACGGTAAAAATTGAGATGATGATGGTGATGATAACAGTATTGGTGATAACGACGATGAAAATAATTTGATGATCATGTTCATGACAATTGTAATGAAAGGGGATAACAGTGATTAATATGAGAATGATGATAATGATGAAGATGAATGCATAATGATGACAACATTTGATGACGACAATTTCGATGACGCCAATGATATTAAGATAATAAGGACGACGTTAGTAATAATAACAATAACACTGATGATAGTGCCTATGTTGATAATGACAATGATGATAATGATACGATGACACTGATATTCTTCACAATGAAATCGATGATGATATCGATAGAGCTGATGATGATTTCGACAAAGCTGTCGATGATAACAATTATGTTGATGATGATGATGATGCTGTTAATGTGTTCATGCTGCTAATGCTGATGTTTGTATTATTAGGAGAATAATGAAGATCACGAGGATGATGAAGATGACAAGGATAATGAAGATGAGGATGATAAGGATGATGATAACGATAATTGCGACAGTGTTGATGACGATTATAATAGTAGCGACAGTGATGACAATAATAAAGATGACAATTATAAAGTTGAAGATGATGATAATGATGAAGGTGAAGATAATGATGATTATGATGATTATGATGATGACGATGATATTTACACGAAGGTTCCCGTCCTCGGTGCTTAAAATCCCTATTAGCTTCCCACAAGTCAGCTACAAATGAAAGAAACGAAAGGAAAACAAAATTTAATCATCAGAAAATCTGCGACCCTAACAATAATAAAAAAAGTTGAGCCTACTAACAGTTTATTTCTTTACTCAATATATATATAGAAATCACCCAGAAATTCATGTTTTTGTGAAAGTTATCACAAATGTTACCTCGTGCTTGCGGGAAAGAGCTGCATAGTGCAATGGGGTTCTTCCTCTAATGTCACGTGTGTTCAGCAGGTCGGACCCAGTCTCCTGAAGTAACAGGTTGAGCATTGTTATGTCTTCGTTTTCAACAGCCGCATGGATACAGGATCTTAGACGATTGTCACGTGCTGCAAAGTCAGTTCCAAGTTCCAGAAGCAAAGCTGCGGAGGCTTTGTTCCCGGTGAAAACTGCCAATAGAAACGGCGTCATTCCGTTCTTGTCCTTAAGGTCTAAACTAGCGCCCCCGTTGTGCAGAGTTTTTATAGCTTCTACGCGATCCATTGAGCTGGCACTGTGAAACGGTTTTAAAGGTGAATGATGAATTTGTCATTTAGTTATCTGATGAACGCACCAACTTAACATTCAAGTGCAGCTAACCCTTTTCTTGTTTTTGTATCAAACTATTTATCATACAACATTAAGCACTTCTGCGAAAATGCTTTTGATTTTGGTCAAATCTTCATTTTTCTAACTACTTTGAAACTTGAAAAATGTTCTCCATCTTCGTTCATTGGCCGTGTCCTTAAAGGGACTGGCGATAACCACAAATGCATAATTTAAAACAGAAAGCATTGCCTGATAACTTTTAGTTTTAGAAATTAATATTATTTGACGAATTCATTTATTCACCCTGAATGACTGTCTTCATTTATATTTTTTAGGACGAGGACGTCATTTACGGCTAATCCCAGTCCCCTTTCAGGACGCGGCCATGAATCAAGATGACATAAAGTTCTCGAATTTTACAGCATTAAAAAAACGTAACATTTGACCAAAAACAAAACGTTTTTGCCAAAAAGTGCTTCAAATTGTATGATAAATAGTTTGAAACAAAAGCAAGAAAAAGGGCTAGCACAATTCATTAAAGTTTTAAAGGTTTACCTGTGCAAAGGCGTTTGGTTCTGATTGTCTCTTACATTTACATTGACTCCTTTTGATAGCAGACTTTCAATCATCTGCAATATAAATACCGATATAGCAAAAATAGTTACAAGAAGAGACTCTTCGAGAAAAGCAAATAAATAATCATTATATAGGTTTTCAGTTATAATCTGGTTTAAACGTTTGAACTAAAACACCAATCATTTCCCCTCTTCACTTTACAGGGTTTCATCAATTGGTTCAAAAGTTAGAATGAATAACACCAATCATTTCTGCGCTTCAAGACAAACAAAATGAGTATTCTCTTTAATTTATACAGATAACCGCAACGATCATTCACAATGTCATTGTTTCCACTGAAGTGCAAAGGCAGTCTGTCTCATCAATCCTTGTACGCCTCAGGGTGTTACTGAACTGCTCATATAATAAGGTTTTTATTTTATGGTTCAAAAGTTAGAATGAAAAACATCATTATCCTAATCAAAATAAATAATATGACCTCACTTTATGAGGTTTCATCAACTGGTTCAAAAGTTAGAATAAATAACACCAATCATTTCTACTCTTTAAGACAAACAAAATGAATGGTCACCTCATAGGGTTTCAACAACTAGTTCAAAATTAGAATGATTGACACCAGTCATTTCTACTCTTCAAGACAAACGAAATAAATATTCTCTTTAATTTATGACGATAACCGCAACAATCATTCATAACGTCATTGTTTCCTCTGCAGTACAAAGCTTCGGTCTCAACAATCCTTGTACGCCTCAGGGTGTTCATATAATAAAGTTTTATTTTGTGGTTCTAAAGTTAGAATAAAAACATCTTTATTAATCAAAATAAATAATATGACCTTCTGACTGCCATTGCAGGCCGCTACATGCAGTACATTAACAGGGCTTTTATCTGTTGCAGTTGCCTCGGCTCCCCTGCTGAGTAAGAATTCCACCACTTCAATGTTCCCCCCAAGAACAGCCGCGTGGAGAACGGAGCCACTGAACTCCTCATTATGCAGCAGCTCTTTGACGCTGTAGCCGCTTTGGATGGCTGCAGTTAACGATTTTAAAAGAGGATAACGACAATTACTGGTTAAAACTATAGTTTTGCAAGTGCTTCTACTACAACACTGCTTAGAATCAGCGGTATTCTATCACAAACAAATGGTTAGTGAATAATTTTATTGTGTATAAATCCGCCACCTTAAGCTGGCGTAGCAATTTTCCCTTTCGTAAACCGTTGCTGCCATTTGAAACAGTCGATGCCATAGTACAAAACAGTCGTTGTCATTTGAAACCGTCGATGTCATACCGTAAAGCAGTCGCTGTCATCGACTGTCACTTATTCACTTATGGCATCGATTGTTTCTTTAGATGGCATCAACTGTTCAAGGTATCTCTCCCGGCAGGGGCAACCCCCGGCGTTCTACTTCCTGCTAATATTAAGGTTCTCTTTTTATGGAAGGGTTTGGAGTAATGCACAGAGCCGTACATAGCACGAAGAAAAAGGAGGAAGCAAGGGGGTAGTTGCCCCTAACTGACATAATAAGTCATGACATTTTGAAAACTAAAAACATTATCTATTACCTTGAAATAATTACAAAATCGAGAAGAAAATTTCATTTTAAACTTAAAATCATTGATAGGAGACCTACCTTCTGATCACAAATAATTTGCACGGACCATATTTTGTACTGAAAATAATTATGTGTTATTTCAAACAGCTAAATAAAAAAAATGATCAATCTGTGTTTTACAAAGAGGCAACTGCTACCTCCACCTTTTTATATAGCCACAAATACCTTAAAGCAAGAAGAAATTTGTAATGTTTTCCTATTTTCTTGTTACTGTTAAAACTATGCTTTAGCAATATACCTATGTAAAGTACCATGCCAATATAAGCAAAGATTTATTTGTTTTCTTTAAGGTCTAAGTGGCAGCTTTCTGTGTAGAAGTGAAAACGAAACGTCCAACTAGAAACCTTGTCTGTTTATGGAAACCTCTGTAAAGGTGTGCGGAGTTCTCCAGCAGACAAAAAATCCTTGGTATGGCCCTGATACACACCATCAACGTGTGCTCAGTGCTCATTCCAGTAGTTTCAAATAAGCAACTAGTACGCATGCGTGTGCTACCTATACTTGTGAGGCCCCAAGCGTTAAACCAACCAAACCCTAAATCTGAAAGTCCCTGCCTTAAAAACCCTTGCTGCAGAATTCTCTAATTCTCTTACCTTTATCAAGTAGTAACTTAACAACCTTCACACTGCCCTCGCTTGCGGCCGCATGCAGGGGGCTAAGTCTATCAACTGTTACAGAGTTCAAGTGGGAACCACGATCAATTAGCAGCTCGCAAATCTAAACCGAACAGCAAATTCAAGAAATAATGTAATGTAATCATGCGAGACAACTCTGTTTTCATCAGTACCTACTTCACTATCATAGTCTTCATCATCATCATCATCATCACAACATATTCATCAATTTCGTACAACGAACTTCAGTACAGTTAACATTTTCGTCAGGGAGAGAGACGTGATACAATGTAGAATCACCTGCTCAGAATTAATGCGCGTAAAAAAAAAATTGAAAAAATCGCGATACAAAACTAAGTGCGATTTTGGGCAGGTGATTCCACATAATGTGGAATCACCAGCTCAGAATCGCAATTAGTTTATATTGTCAAGATAATTGGTAAAGATGCTGCCTTTACATCATGAATTCCAAGTAACCCCTTAACCCACACCCATCACTACCATCAATCCCCAACTTACCCCTTAACTCACACCCACCACTACCATCAATCCCCAACTTACCCCTTAACTCACACCCATCACTATCATCAATCCCCAACTTACCCCTTAACTCACACCCACCACTACCATAAATCCTCAACCAACCCTTCTAACCTGCAATTTTATTTTTTGATATGTACCTCTTCATGCCCAAGCGAGCATGCGTTATACAATGGAGTGGCCTTCCTCATGTCAGCTGCATTGACTTCCGTTTTATCGTTCTTTAGTAGTACTTGAACAATATTTTTGTTTCCTGTGAGGGCTGCTAAATGGAGCGGTGAACATTTCTGATTGTTGCATAAACTTGAATCAGCGCCATGTTTCAGTAAGCCGACTGCAGTCTGTTCACATCCGTGTCTGAAATAAAATTATATCACTGAATGGTAATATCATCTGCGAGAATTGGCGTCTTCGGTACTAAACTACAACAACTAAGTGGGGTTGATTTAAAAACACATTTAGCAAGCAGAAAATGAGCACAATCACATTGCAAAACGTTGCATGGAAAAACGAGTCTGCAAAAATTTTTCAATCAGCTCTCAACCGGAAGAAAGCTTACACTATGACTCATTTTAATTCTTCCCACTTAACACAAAACCTTAAAACTTTGCACTAAAGCTCGATATCCAATTTCAACAAAAATGACTTATTGTTCCACAATTAAGTGGGTCAAGTATAAGTTGATGATACAACAATGCTCAATCCACTTCAATCGAGAATCGCCTAATGAAGAAATTGAGCGATTAACACGGACTTGTCGACCTATTCATTTCCTTTAGAATATTAGAAAATCAAAGTCGTCGCAACAGCATCCGAGTTAACACTAACAGAATCTCAGACTCAACGCGAAACTTCCGAAAAAGTATAGCAGAAAGTCGTTGAAGTGGTAAAGAACATCCTAGAAACAGTGAAAACGACAGCTCTTTGATGATTTTTGAAGCGAAAGAGTACTTCTTGAAGGAGTTATCGCTCTGAATATCTAATGTCTGCGGCGCCATGTTGGTGGACCTTGGCTTATCCTCAACCTGACCGCCATAATTGGGTTATAGTTTATAAAATAATTCCAATACATCCTCTTAGAAGATGACCAGGAATGATATAAAGCTTGCAGGACTTGAAAGATGTGGCTGCAATGAATTCATCATTATAGAATCGTTGGGCATGATGTTTGAGTATACACTAGTCACTAAAATAACAATCGGAGTTTATGGTACTGTTAACAATACAAAAGGGGTTATCAGCACCAGTTTGATACATACACGCTTTTTAATAGGAACCAGTAAATCTTGCCGAGTTTCATCGTTCTTTTAGCTGCTTCAGCCTCAATTTGTTCTGTGAGCGGTTTGAGTTTTTTTTGTTCATTCTTGTTTACAGTATTGTATACAGTATTGTCACCACATATGTGCAAGAGTTGAAACTGATCGTATATACCAAGAACTTCTAATATTCCATGAATACGTGCATCATTTGCAATTGGGACAATATTATTTTAGATTTGTAATAAATGTGAAACGGCCTGCTTCTGTGTTTTTACTGTGTACACTGCGAACGTAAATTACAAGATTCAGTAAAGTTTCAACTAGAAACATTTCCACTTTTTTGAAGCCTCAGCCTGAGTTTGTTCTTAAATTGTTCTTAATTTTCGGCCAATCTGGGCCTTGTTGTTCTTTTAACCCTTTTAGTCCCAGTTAATTATCAACACCTAACTTCTCCTAACGTAACACATACAAAATAAGACATCTGGCAATGAGAACTTGAGAACTGATCAAACAAAGCAAACAACTGCAGATTAAAAGTAAAATTCTCTCAAACTTGTTCAATGAAAAGTATGGGCTCAAGTTGGGAGAATTTAACAATACAACCGGGACTGAAAGGGCTAAAGTTGTTCTTATGAAAAAAAACTTGTATAGCTTTTTCAGAGATTCTTTGTACGTAGGTATTTTCATATTATAAAGCTTGTAACATCTACGTTGATCAATATATATATCAATAACTTGTATAGCTGTTCGGATTTTTCTGATTTTGTTCGAAAAAGAGCTGAATAAATACATCGGCAAGAGAATTTGATAATACGAGACGCAGAAAGTTCTGGTCATTGTTTCTATGCAGATAGCATAATTTTGGATGACAGATTATATTTTCCCCCTCTTGGAGCTGAACATTCGTAAAACAGGAAATTAAATTTGGCTAGCAATAGTCTGCATCTAAAAAGAAAGAGCGTAAAAAATAATGAATATATATATAAATACGGTCAGTCTTCAACAACGACGCACTGCTCAAGATAGTTCGTATAAACGAATAATACGTCTTGTGCCGAATTACAAAAGTTTGCCCAAGTTCGACCAGATCGACGGATAATGCGTCCTCTAATATACAAACGGCGTCCTCTAGTATACGTAACGATTCAAGTTACCAGCGGCTTCAACTAAAATATGGTACGTGCTTCGTTTGGTAAACCAGAATTTTTTTTCCTAATGTAAATAATCAACAAGATTTCCTTGCCAAGTTTAACTATCCTTGGCCTTCATAAGTAACATATATCTCACATTTCCTTGTCAAGGTAATGTTCTTATGTAAATAGGGTTTTAGTTAAAGATTTCGGGATAATTTCCGTGCTGGGGTGTACTTATTTATGCATGCAGTTTCATTGTGTATATTACTGTAGAAGTTGGGGTCTGGGAAAGAGCTAGTTTTTATGATTAAACAATACTCAATAGTTCACCCCAATACGGAAATTTTACCAAAATTTCATGCGTTAAATCTTAGTAAAAGTGGGGTAAGCTGCAGTGAACATTATTCCTAAGATTAAATAGACAAGATTTTATGCATAAATTTTATGCATCTTAAAGAACGTCACAGTTAGGAAATTCAACCGAGAAATGTTCTAAATATAAGATTCTTGCACCGGCTTTGCGAGAGACTTTGCAAAGGGGGTGTGTTATGGTGCAATTAAGGCTCCTCAATATTATGTGTAACTAAAATCATTGTGAAAACTAGAACAGGAAAATTTAATTTCAGCTACGACATCTCCAATGGCCGCTCGTTCAACAAACAATGGCGTTGCAGAACAATTTGCACGGAAAATTTAAATTTAAGTTGCCCAATAGCAATTCTATCAATAGTGTTTGTATACGCGTCGATGCTTCCCAAAACCAAACTAAACATACACTTCAGTGAAAACACGGCTCAAATAGGAACGAAACTGCATAATACAAAATTTCTATTTTCACATCAAAGGTTAAATGTGAGATTCATGAAACTTATATTTCAGTTTACAAAGTTATATTGAAAAAAAATGAAATTCTTACTTGCATGCCAACATCAAGGCTGTCATGCCTAAATCGCCTCGGGTATCAATATTGGCGCCAGAGTCTAGCAAAAGATCAGTTATGGCGCTCCGGTTATTTTGGGCAGCGTAATGAAGAGCTGTGAAGCCATTTCTATCTAGCTCGTCTAAACTTCTGCCATCTTTTTTACCGGTTAAATAAGCTTGAACTGTTTCTATGTCATCTTCACATACAGCTTTACTCAGCGAGGTTGTCGGCTCTCGACTGGTGTAAATTGAGTAGAGTCTAATGGCTTCTCTAACATCCTGAGGTGTTCTTCTCGCTAGATACGGAGAACCAGACTTCGAATCAAGATTTAACCTTTGTATTAGTTTCTTTTTTTCCGTATCCTCGTTCTCCAACGAAGCAAAAGACGCCATGTTTCAATATGCTAGTCAAAAATGCATTACTTATATACACAGTGCCTATATAGACCATGACGATAACGTCACACATTGGATATTCTATTTTTTTTAGACAATAAATATTAAAAACCTTTGTTAATTTGCTTTCTCAACCAAATCTTTTACTTTTGACAAATTTTATTTCTACAAGTAGAAGATAAAAGGTAAAATATTTTATCTTGCTTCTCAAACATCAATTCTTGTTCTTATCAAAAATATCCTTAATTGCTCTTTGATTTAAATATATTTTTTAATTATTCAAGCTGCCGCTGAAACAAAGTTAAAATGTATCTGATCGAAACTTATCTAATTTTGTAATTTACGTTCGCAATGTGCGCAGTAAAAACACAGAAGCACCGTTTCCAATTTATTATTGTATTTACAATTCTTCTAAATGACAATCATATTCATGTAACAGAGAGATAATGCATTAAAAATATGGTTTTAGTTGTTTAAAATATTGATTTGAACAGGTTAGACAGAATACAAATAATAGAAATATTATTCAAAAACAATAACCCCAAATTCTTAGCTTTTTTCAAAACATGTTTTAACGTGTATGAAAAAGAGAAAACACTTTATTTCTAAATAATTAAATATCTTCTATTGATTGTACTAAATTATTATGATCTAGTTCAAAGTTAAATAGCTTATGTAAAACACAGAGCTTTTGCAATATCTTGTAAAAAAAAAAATTTGCAAATAAAGCATTCATTTATTCATATTACGTCCAAAAACTACTTAGAATTTTTTTCTCACTTTTCTGTTATGAAATAGATGCTATATATCTCTTTGTGAGTCCAATTAACTATTTTCCCTATTATAAAACCATCTTCATATTTTTTGTCCTGTAAATAATTGATTTTTCTATATCATTAATTTAATTAGCTCGCTATCGGTAGGATATGAACGCTGTATACGAAAAACTGTGATACTCATTTGTAAACAATTGAATGAATACAGATAATAAATATTTTTAATGACACGGCTTGAATGTTCAGTATTTATTAAGTATCGAGTGGCATATTATTTTAATATCCATCCTCACAAACTGATGTTTTTCAAAGGTTTGTAATTTGAATTGCGTGCATATAAATTATGCAAACGCTGTTAAAACACTTTGCCCAGACATTTTGCGTTGTCTTTTTTTTGCACTCATTCCAGGGCCGACTGTGTTTTAAGTTGAACTTTAATTCTGGTCATTTCACCGCCTCAAATTCTCATAAGTTTATTTAAAAACAATTCTGTTTCTCGCACTAAATGAATAGCTTCATTATTCAGTAGCAATTTTTGTTGAGTAAAATTATAAGTCGTGTTGTGTGACAATACAATGAATGGAAGTATACCCTTCACAGCCTTACTTTCCTGTTTGTTATACGTTACGAAATGTCAGCTAAGCGTCACGATGTGTTTAACGTGTAGGAATAAAAAATATAGCCACGAAGAATTTTTCGTGTTGCTTCATCTTCAGTATACACGTTTTTTTCATAAGACCAACTTTATAAAAACAATGAGGCTTCAGAGGCGGCGGCAGCAAATTTTGATTGGGGGGGCAAGATTTCGGGCGCCAA